>VZQC01004757.1:235233-250516 GCA_009823505.1 Rhizomys pruinosus | reverse complement strand
AAAAAAAAAAAAAAAAAAAAAGAAAAAGGATAATATCACATGCCTTTAATCCCAGCACTCGGGAGGCAGAAGCAGGCAGAAGCAGGCCGATCTCTGTTCAAGGCCAGCCTGGTCTACAGAGAGAGCTCCAGGCCAGCTGGGATTAAAGGGAGACCCAGTCTCAAAAGGACCCCCAAAAAAGGATAATATCAACATAATTCCTACTTAGCATCTTAGGAAACAGAACATTCTAATTCTTCCTTAGAACTAATTAAACAGCAGAGACCTTTCTTTTCATATTCCCACTTCAGTCACTCAAAGGTAAATATAATAGACATACTCTTCTGGCAGTCAGCTCCTGATGAATGACACCCACCACATCACACGCATGCTTACATGTGCACATATAAACAAACATAGAATAAAATTGAAATAAAAGCTATGTGTGGTGGTGCACACCTTTAATCCCAGCACTTGGGAAGCAGAGGCAAAAGGATTCGTTAAGTTCAAGATCAGCCTGGTCTATACAGCTAGCGCTAGGCCAACCAGGGCTACAGAGCAGACCTTGACTCTAAAATTAAAATAAAATAAAAATAAATAAAATAAAATACAAAGTTAAAAAAAGGATCTTGAATGAATATATTAGGGAGAAAATTTTCTGAGTTGTGGGATACTGGTCTGTTAAAGTCTTCCAATAAATGCAATTTTTCAGTGCTTTTATTATAATTTACCAATTATGGAGAACCTGTATTACTCTATAACTTTCACATCATTCAAAACAGATTTATAAATTAGGTCACTTTGATATATTATATAAAGGACTTTCATTGACTCAATTTGAGTGTTCTTCCACTGTTAATTTGAGGGTTTTTTTTTTTTTTATGTGTATGAGCATACTGTCTGCATGTAGGTTGGTGCACCCGTGTTGTAGAATGTCATGGGGGTCAGAAGAGGGTATCAGATTCCCCTGGAACTGGAGTTAAAGATGGTTCTTAGCTGCCATGTGGGTGCTGGGAATTGAACCCAGGTCCTCTGCAAGAGCAGTCGGCGCTCTTTGCTGAGCCATCTCTCCAGCCCCAAGCATTTTTTTTTTAATCTTTTTGGGACAGGGTCTCCCAGTTGGCCTGGAGCTCACTCTGTAGACCAGGCTGGCCTTGAACTCACAAATATCTGCCAGCCTCTGCCTCCCAAATGCTAGGATTAAATAATGCGCCACCACGCCCGGCCAATATATATGATATTCTAAAAAAAACCCATCCTATTAAAAGTGATTTACAGGTTATATGATATTCTAAAAAAAACCCATCCTATTAAAAGTGATTTACAGATTAAAAGCAATCCCAATAAAAATCCCCACAACATTTTTTCACATCAATAGAAAAAAAATCATCTTAAAACTCATATGGAATCACAAAATATCCCAAATAGCCAAAGTAATCCTGAGCACAAAGAGCAATACTGGAAGGCTTACCATATCAGATTTCCAATTACACTACAGAGCTATACTAACAAAAACAGCATGGCACTGGTACAAAAACAGATATGTAGACCAATGGAAAAATATAGAAGATGCAAATATGAGTGTATGCGATTACAGCCACCTGATATTTGACAAAGATGCCAAAAATATATGTCGGAGGAAAGATACGACCCTCAACAAATGGTGCTGGGAAAACTGGATCTCTATTATAAAAAAGATTGAAATAGACATATTTATCACTCTGCACAAAAATCAACTCTAAATGGATCATAGACCTTAATGTAAAACCTGAAACACTTAAACTGTTAGAAGAAAACATGGCCAGTGCCCTATCGCTGCAGAAAGACCTTTTTTTGTGTGTGTCTTTTTGAGACAGGGTCTCCCTTTAGTCCCAGCTGACCTAGAGCTCGCTCTGTAGACCAGGCTGGCCTTGAATTCAGAGAGATCTGCCTGCCTCTGCCTCATGCGTGCTGGGATTAAAGGCATGTGCCACCACGCCCCGCAAGAAGACTTTCTAAATCAGACCTCATTTGCTCAGGAATTAAGGCCAGCAATTGGCAAATGGGACTTTGTTAAACTAAAAAGCTTGCAGAGCAAAGGAAACAATAATCAACAACCAATCAAGTGAAGAAGCCCACAGAGTAGGAATCTTTTCTAGCTACATGTCCAATAGAGGATTAGTATCTAGAATATACAAAGAGCTCACCAATGAATCAAGAAAACACATGACCCAATTAAAAAGTGGGTTAAAGATCTAAATCAAAAGAAGAAATAAAAACATCTAAGAAATAACTTTAAAAGTGTTCAACATTCTTAGTAATTAGAGAAATGCAAATTAAACCTACTTTTGAGATTTCATGTTAGCCCAGTCAGAATGGCTAAGATCAAGAGAACAGGCCAGGTGTAGTGGGCTATGCTTCAATCCCAGCTCTTGGAGAGCAGACATGGGGGATCATGGGAAATGTCTTGTGAGATGAAGGCCGGCCTGGTCTACATATCAAGTTCCAGGCTAGACTGGGCTACAGGGAGATCTAGTCTCTGCTGGTGAGAATGTAGGGAAAGGGGAACCCTCATTTACTGCTGGTGGGATTGAAATTGATAGAGCCACTATAGAAATCAGTGTGGAGAATGCTTAAAAAACTGAAACTACCCCCGTGCTCCACACTGGGGTCCGGAACCTTCAAGCACTTCCTAGGGGAAAACATGACATCTTTTAGCAAAAAAAAAAAAAAAAATCCTCCAACTCAGGTGATCTCAGGGTGTGTGTCTGTGTGTGTGTGTGTGTGTGTGTGTGTGTGTGTGTGTGTGTATGTAATACAAGTTGGAGAGAACAACAACAAAAGAATGGGGGGAAAAAGACTGAAATAGTGACATTCTCCCCAAAACAATAAGCCTCTGCTTTGGGAAAAAAGAAAAAAAACTGGAAAGACTTGGAAAAAGATGCAAGACATGTATGGCCAAGTGCAGGAACTCAGGTGGGGTGGGGGGCATGGAAAGGGAAGTGACTCTAAATTCGATTGAGAAATGATGTATGATGTATGGAAATAGTTTAATAACAATAATAAATTTAAAAATCATAAAAAATGAAATGCAAAAAATAAAAATATAAAATGTAAAAAAAAAAAAACCCTGAAATTAGATCTCCCATATGGTCTGGCTATACCACTCCTTGACATATACCCAAAGGATATCCTACTCCAGAGATAATCTGTTTAACCATGCTTATTGCTGTTCTTTTCACAATATCTAGGAAATGGAAACAACCTGATTGTCCCTCAAACAATAAACGGATAATGAAAATGTGGTACATTTACACATTCGATGGTAAAGAAACATAAAATCATCCAATTTGCAGGTATATGGATGGAACTAAACACTGTTATACTATATGAGGCAACCTAGACTCAGAAAAGCAAGCAACACATGTTCTTTCTCACTTGGGGATCCTAGATCCAAATCCTTAGATGTGAGTACATGTCCTGATGTAACCTCGGGAGCCAAGAAAATGGAAATAAATCATGGGTCAGGGAGAAGGAGCTCAAGAGTGTGGGACAGTAGGAAATGGGTGTTATCAAGGAGGAAATGGTGAAAATGGGGGGTACTTTAGGGAGGGCTATCCAGGGAGAGAGAGAGGAAAAAGATAGATAATGCTTAGGTAGTGTGAAAAGCCAAAGAGAAAGGTAATATTTAATAAGCACACTGAAAAACACACATATGATATAAATGTCTATGCATATGTACAGTGCAGGCTATATAACACCATGCAAGAAAAGCCTCCCCTTGAGTTGTTGGTCAGGGTAGTCCAAGATAATACAGTCTAGTCCCAAAATAATACAGGCTATTGTTATAGTCCTTAATCACTTCCCAGAACTTGAAGCTTAAGACCCTATTGCTGAAGGTGCAACATACACAGGACTTGGAGTAATGGACCTAGAACTGACTGGAAGCCTCCTCCCTGAACACTAGCTCTCATAGTATCAGAAGATACAATGGAAGCTGCCAAGGGAGGAATCCAATGAAGGATCCTACCCACAACAACCACTGGTCCATCACACTATCTCTATTGGTGCAGTAGTGGCAGTTTTATCTTGGGGATAAACAACAGCTGTCTAACTGGATTTACAGCCCACTCAGGGGGAGGAAAGTCCTGTGTGGTACTGCAAGCACAGCCAAGTATGCATGGCTGGAGAGGTCATAGACCCTAAAGAAGAACCTTCTACCACTTACAAAGTTCCACAACTGGTTGAATGAGCACCATGAGATGCCCAGCCCTAAGCAATACATCTATAATGCAATCTCTACACTTAATGCTCAGAGAATATCACGAAAGAAGGGGTGGAAAGAATGTAAGAGCCAGAGAGATGAGACACTTGTGGCTAGTTAATGCATTCCCATGAGAGGGAAGCTGGGCCTATGGAATTCTGACAGTATAGTTGTCTAACAAGAACTTGCATGATAACACCAGTTGACATGAAAAGGTAGATGGGGGAAATTTCGTGGGGTTCCACCTCAAGATGAAGAGCCACAACAATCAGTGGGTACTGAGGGAGGGAGGATCAGTTTTCTTCAAGGACTAGCAGCTCCCTGAGAGGCTAGCTAATCCCAAGTAGGTATCCCTAAACACAAGTACACACAAACACTAATAAATGGGCTCAGTGCATTATATATATATAATGTATATATAACAATTTATAAATGTATGTATGTATATATAACAATCAAAGAAGAGGAGAAGAAATTGAGAGGGAGTGGTTCTAGCTTGCCTCTCCTCTGCTGTGACAAAATGCTCTGACCAACTTGGGGATGAAAAGGTTTATTCATTTTACATCTTTCATCTTATTCATCTTACATCTCCCGGGTCATAGTTCATCACTGAGGGAGCCCAAGGTAGGAACTCAGGCAGGAACCTGGAAGCAGGAGCTGAAGCACAGGCCATGGAGGGATGCTGCTTACTGGCTTGCTCCCCTGGCCCATGCTCAGGCTGTTTTCTTATATAATAAATATAAGACCACCTGTCCAGGGGTGGCACCACCCTCAGGGGGGTGGGCCTTCCCACATCACTCAACAATCAAGAAAATACCCCACAGACATGGCCACAGACCAGTTCCAATGGAGGGAATTCCTCAACTAAGGCTTCCTTAGCCCAGATGTGTCAAGTTGACAATAAAGCTATATTAGCACAGAGGCCTTTTTGAATCTAAGCTGTACCAGGCTGCAGTATATGGATTTTGGATGACATGATGCAGCTTACAACAAAATGCCACTTCATTTAACCATTTTACAAATGAATAGCCAGGCCCCTGAGGGAATAAATAATGCATCACTAATAGTTGCTAAGTTGTGGAAACAAAATTTTAACAAAAGCCTCATTAGCGCCAAAGACAATGATCTGTCTGCTAGTTACACTTCCTCAAAGGGATATAAATCTAGTTGGGAAGAGGGAGCACTGATGGATGAAAGTTTAAATGAGGGAGCAACAGCTAGAGGCACTTACTCACTGGGCCTCTGTCATTATGCAGAAAGAATGGCTTCAGGGTTAATAACTGTTTATAGAACCATTATTAAATGTTAGGCTGGGTTCCCCTCCACACACCCACAAAAATGTCTGTCAGCTCCCTCATATGAACAGCTGCTGACCAGAAAACAGGACCAGTCTTGGTATGCCTTTACCCAATAAAAAAACCCTATAAAAATGCTAAATCAATGCCAAACATAAAAGAAGTTTATGAGTGTCATAGATTTGACTGGCCCAAGTTTGCTAAAAGATGATAATCTTACTTACCTGTGTGTTACCATCACAGCATTTTATTGGATCAATAATCTATGTTCAATTGTCATTATGAAGTTAAAGAATTAGGTAATTTATATTTCCAGATGTTATGTTTCCAAAGACCAGTCTCGGTATGTAATCTAAGGATGTGGACACAAGACTTAAAGACTAGACATACAAACCCTTATGCAGAAATTGTTGGTTGAGTCTACTACTTTCTTCTATGTTCTGAGGAATACACTGAAATATTCTAGCAAGAGAACAAACTTCATGAACGTATAAAGCATAATGCATATATATATACACACACACTCACGAACATAATGCGTATATATATATATATAGTTGTAGCATCACCAGTTTATTTTATACATAAAAAACACAGTTTGATATGTCAGTAAACAAAATAAAATCAATTGCCTGAGTATTTGTTTTCCATAGAGTAAAAATATGCTGAGCATGTCTAATCCAATTTTTTTTTTTTTGGTCTTTTTGAGACAGGGTCTCTGTGTAGCCCCAGCTGTCCAATGTAGACCAGGCTGGCCTTGAACTCACAGAGATCCAACTGTCTCTGCCTCTGCCTCCAGAGTGCTGGTATTAAAGGCATGTGCCACCATACCCAGCCTAAAGATTTTAAACCTGAAATGCTCTAAAGTCTAAAGCCTGTATTAGTAAATGCCCACGTGACATCCATTGTGGAAAATTCCAACCCTGATCTCATTTGACAGGTCACATTGAAATGCAAATGTACAGAGTATCATATGAAACTATCTTTGGGCTGTGTCGATAAGATGCACATTAAACATAGATGAATTTTATATTCAGCCTGGGTCCCATCCCCAAGATATCGCTTATACATATGCAAATATTCCACACACAAAAAATCAAAAGTTCAAAACACTTTTGATAACATTTCGATAAGAGAAAGTCAACCTGTGTTGACTTTCTGAAGTTCCAGAGGCCTAAGTCTTAAATGACTAATATATGCTATTCTGAGAAGTTTCATTTTAAGCTCCATTATCAGTAAGCTTGTTGTGACAAGGTAACTGGGAATTTTATTGAGGATAAAGCCCTCTATGTACAACTAAACAAAGCAAAATTTCAACTAACTAGAATATTATGGGCCAGAGAGAGAGTTCAGTGGGTAAAGGTGCTTGCTGCCAAGCCTGAAGACCTGAGTTTGATGTCCTGCACCCAAATAGTAGGAGGAGAGAAGAGACTCAGTAAGGTGTCTTCTGACCCCTACTTCCCACCACACATAAGGTAATAAAAAATTTAGCAACTGAAGTATTATGAATAGTTTTCTGGTTTAAATAAAATTTTTTTTTATTAATTTTATATTATTTCTGTATGTGTATGAATGTACTGTCTGCATGCAGTCTGTGCACCCGTGTTGCAATGCCGCGGAGGTCAGAAGAGGGTGTCAAGATTATCCCCTGGAACTGGAGTTCTCCTGGAAT
Source organism: Rhizomys pruinosus (assembly GCA_009823505.1). Lineage (NCBI taxonomy): Eukaryota > Metazoa > Chordata > Mammalia > Rodentia > Spalacidae > Rhizomys > Rhizomys pruinosus. The sequence goes on along the minus strand of VZQC01004757.1, from coordinate 243,327 downwards.
TGAGTTTCAGACGGTTCTCGGCCGCCATGTGGGTGCTGCGGGGACGAACCCGGGTCTCTGTAAGAGCGGTCGGCGCTCTTAACCACTAGGCCATCTCTCCAGCCCCTAGTTTTCTGGTTTAATGAGAACTGGCTAGATAATTTTTTTTCAACTACTGTTGAAATTCTTTTAGTAATTTTTCTATGTTAATGCAGTCCTCTGAATTCAGTGGAGATGAGGCTTTCACACCTAAAACTTAGCGACTTTTCCTAATGCTATTTAGCCTGTGGTTTGTGCTAGACAGAGAAGCTACCTTCAGCGGCACATAGGGATTTAGAACAGAGAAGCTACAGAGCTTTACTATGGGGGAAATTTTTTATTGACATTTTACTACAGGCACAGGGGCTTCAGGAGCCTCTGGAAGAGTTTATGTTAACTGCAGAAAACTATTCCTAGGTTTTAGTAGACCAGGCTAGTCTTCAACTCATGGTAATCTTCCAACCTCAAGTGCTGGGATTACACCTAGTAATGAGTATAATTAATATAATTAAATACTACACAAAGCACAAAGTTTAGTAAAATATTTTAAGTTATTAATCCTATTTTTCATATATATATATATATATTATATATATAATATATATATATAAATTTTTTTTTTTTGTCTTGAGACAGGGTCTCCCTGTAGCCCCAGCTGTCCTGGAACTTACTCTGTAGACCAGGTGGCCTTGAACTCACAAAGATCTGCCTTGCCTCTGCTTCCGAGTGCAGGATTAAAGGTGTGCATCGCCACGCCCAGCTTTTCATATTCTTACGGATAACTGGAGTTCAGTTGTGATTTCTCAAAGGGTCTCACTGAGGCGGGTAGAAAAGGTGTATCAGAATATAAGAGAGAGGGCTAGAGAGATGGCTTAGCAATTAAGAGCACTGACTGCTCTTACAGAAGACCCAGGTTCAATTCTCAGCACCCACATGGTAGCTAACAACTGTCCGTAACTCCAGTTCCAAGGGCCTCTGACACCCTCTCTGATCTCTGTGAGCACTGTATGACACGAGTGCATTCACACATATGCAGGCAGTACATTCATACACAAAAAGTTAAAAAAAAAAGAATGCATGGGAAAAGGGAGTATGGACAGAGAAGAAATATCTACAAGGCTAAAATGAGACAGTTCCTTTCTCCAATATTTTTTATGTGCTTTTAGTCACAGTATTAATGTTCTGAAATTTCAAATAACATTAAAGTAGAGAATATGTTTGGGGAGAAGATGCTAATAATAGAATTTTTAAATTTTTATTTATTATTTTTTATGTGTATGAGTGTACTGTCTACATGTAGGTTGGTGCACCCGTGTTGTACAATGCCATGGAGGTCAGAAGAGGGTGTCGGAATCCCCTGGAACTGGAGTTAAAGACAGTTCTAAGCTGCCACGTGGGTGCTGGGAATCGAACCCAGGTCCTCTGCAAGAGCAGTCGGTGCTCTTAACTGCTAAGCCATCTCTCCAGCCCCCATGCTTAATAGAATTTTTTTTTTTTTTTGGTCTTTTCGAGACAGGGTCTCCCTGTAGCCCCAGCTGTCCTGGAACTCACTCTGTAGACCAGGCTGGCCTTGAACTCACAAAGATCCACCTGCCTCTGCCTCCCAAAGAATTTTAAAAAGTATTTTTTGTTTCTAGTCAAAGGCGTATATAGAAGGTGTTAGAGGGTCTGAATAGATTCAATAGCCAATTAACCCAAAACGCACTTTATCCACAATACACTGTGGAAACATTAATTAACAGGAAGGTTTCCTGGGACTGAACAGCATGACTCTCTAAATTTTGAGTGGAAAAGTTGGCTTGTAAATCTCCAAACACAGTAGGACTCCTATGTGATTGTGAGCCAAACAGAGTAGGACTCCTATGCCATTGGGGGCCAAACAGAGTAGGACTCCTATGCAATTGTGAGCCAAACAGAGTGGGACTCCTGTGTGATTGTGAGCCAAACGGAGTAGGACTCCTATGCGATTGTGAGCGTGAGCACAGAGATTTCATTCCCAGTTTGTTCCCAGTTGTTACAATCTTTGTAAACATTCACAGAAGGGGCTACTTGTGATCCCATCTCTACATTTTGGTGCCTTCCGTGCAATAAAGGATAGATAGACAGGGATACAGAAAGAGGGGGGCCTGCCGAGACTCCTGAATTTCTTCTTCCTCAAGTGCAGAAATCCAAAGACAACCAAGATTTAGAATTTTGACTTTTTGTTTTCACTTCTAGAACCACAATATGACAATTTTCACAGAATATGTCACTTCCTACCTGCTGATGGTTCACAGGTCAATGGTTCTTGGGGCTGGGAGAGACTGCAAGCAGGCATAGAGCACAGGCCCCCTGCTCAGCAGCTCTACATGCACATAGAGGGTCTCAAGCCCACAGAACACCCACCTCAAGCTTCAGAACATCATGTTGAAGTTTACGCTGAAATTCCAGGAAGTTTTTGATGGTCAGTTTTCCTTTGAGATCAGGTCCAAAGAAGTAGGTCGTGAGGGCTGAACACAAGCCAGACTTGAGGGTGTTCCCAGTGGTAGAACGATCTCTGTGACGCATGCCCATGCTGGTTTGGGAACGAATGATGCTCTGGACCTAAAACAGAATCATAATCCGCACCCAGAGAGACATTATGACAGTGAAGGAGTGCAGAAAAGGTTAACAACGTGGGCAATGAGTTTCTACTGTAAACCCAGCAATCTGGTAAGTCCTGCTTTTGTCCTCACTTTACAGGGAGGGGACAGAGGGCACATGGTGGAGTAGATTGCTCAAGTCAAGTGGCACCAAGGAGAGCTAGGATTCTAACACAGGTCACCTGACACCTTTCTAACTAGGATCCTCCAAGAAAACTTTTCTTTACTGAGGAGTATTTGTGGGCTCCAGAGTTGGCTCAGAAGTTAAGAGTACTGGCTGTTCTTGCAGAATACCTGGGTTTGGTTCCCAGCACCCACATGGCAGCTAATGACCATCTGTAATTCCAGTTCCAAGGGATCTGATGCCCTCTTTTGGTCTCTGTGGGCATTGCACAAATGGGACTGCAAAACCATTCTCTTAGGAGCAAGACAACCATCTCCACAATAATACTGTCTATATCTCCACAGGGTTTAAAAGAACACACTTCCCAATCTACACTCTGGAGGCAGCAGAGCTGTAAGCAGGTTCTTGACATTGACTTTGTTAGGATGACATATAATGCTGGAATGAAATGGGACAATGCCGGGACTTTGCTCAACCTTTGAGTGTTCTTCGGCAGGTCGAGATCAATCGGCACAGCACCTGCACTAGCTTCTGCACGCATTCCCCCTCCTCACAGGCTGAAGTACACTAACATGAAGGAATTCACTGTCACAACTTGCCTGTTCAAACTCCTCCATGTCTACTTCTCCATCACCATTCAGGTCAAACATCTTGAAAGCAATTTCAAAATTTCTCTGAGGAGCTGTAGGAGAAAGGGAGGCAAGAAGAGAGGAAAGGGAAAAAAAATTAAGAAGATAATGAGCCCTAAGGAAGTCACTCTAGGAAAATAAATGTTTCAGCTCTAAAATATAGTACCCAAGTCATAAAATTACATGACTGCAGCAGATCCAGCTTTCAGGAACACTCCTTAAAACTCAAAAGAGAATTTTGTGACCAGTAGACATCTGTCTATTTTTGTATTTCAACACTTTTCTTTAATCCAGCTTTGCTTTTTTTTTTCTTTTCTTTTCTTTCTTTCTTTCTTTCTTTCTTTCTTTCTTTCATTCATTCTCTCTCTCTCCATTCATTCATTCGTCCATCCATCCGTCCATCCATCCATCCATCCATCCATCCATCCATCCATCCATCCATTCATTCTATGTATATGAGTGCATTGCCTATATGTGTATAAGTGCACCTGTGTCGTGCAATGCCTATCCATCTATCCATTCATTCTACGTATATGAGTGCATTGCCTATATGTGTATAAGTGCACCTGTGTCATGCAATGCCTGTGGAGGTCAGAAAAGGGCCCTGGAATCCCCTGGTACTGGAATTACAGATAGTTGTTAGCCACAATGTAGGTGCTGGGAACTGAACCCAGGTCCTCTGCAAGAGCAGCCACTGCTCTTAACCTCTGAGCCATTTCTCTAGCCCCTTGATTTTTATTTCTATTAAGAAAGATTTGGGGCTGGAGAGATGGCTCAGTGGTACAAAGCATAGACTGACTGCTCTTGCACAAGACTCAGGTTTGATTCCCAGCACCCCTACATGGTGGCTAAGAACTGTCTTTAAGTTGGGTGTGATGGTGCATGCCTTTGATCCTAGTACTCAGGAGGCAGAGGCAGGCAGATCTCTGTGAGTTCAAGGCCAGCCTGGTCTACAGAGTGAGTTCCAGGCCAGCTGGGGCTATAGGGAGACCCCATATATATATATACCACATGCATACCTGCTGCCCACGGAGGCCAGAAAGAGCAAGTCCCTGGAGCTATAGTTACATGTGATGGTAAGCCAAATGATATGGGTGCTGGGAACTAAACCTCAATCTTCTGCAAGAGCAGTCAGTATATGCTCTGTACCACTGAGCCATCTCTCCAGCTCCAAAGCTCTGTTCTTTAAAATATCATTTCATCAGCTTTCTAATAGTCCTTTTCCTCCTTTTGGCTGTTAGGGCCTTATCCAAGTTAAGCACACACACTGTGTTGTATAAATACAGCATATTTATCAGGGCAAGAAACCCAGTCTAGGATGAGACATTACCACTGCACAGCAAGAGAGAGAAAGTCGAACTCTTTGTTTATTCTTGCCTTTAAAATGAGCTGGTTTTCTACTTCGCTTTCCTAAGTCCTTGCAATACAAACATAATCAGAAGTTCTGCACATGCCACTTTGCTGAGGAGGTTTCAAGCTGTTTCCTTCCATGGGTTTATGTATTATAGCTGCTCTGTGGTAAAGGAGAAAGGCACAAAGAAAACTATCCTCTCTCCTCTTTTCAACATGACAGCTGCATGCACAAATTACTCAGTAAAGCATCCTTACATGTAAAAACTAACTTGAAGCTTAAAAAAAAAAAAACAAAAATGCACAAAGCTTGACAGGATGGTAAGTATTCTTTCCCTTAAGTGAATGATCAAAGCTCTTTAATACTTCTTTAGTGTTCCAGAATCAATCAAAACACAATTAATATACTTGGTGCATTGTATTGAAACAAACTTCATAGCTGTTCTTGCTTCCCACACTAAGTGTTCTGGTAAAGAAAATAAGATATTCACCCCCTTCTTTGGTGTGTCCAATTTATAGAGTTTTAAGAAATAGGCCGGGTGTGATGGCGCACGCCTTTAATCCTAGCACTTGGGAGGCAGAGGCAGGCGGATCTTTGTGAGTTCAAGACCAGCCTGGTCTACGGAGTGAGTTCCAGGACAGCTGGGGCTACAAGGAGACCCTGTCTCGAAAAGACCAAAAAAAAAAAAATAAATAAATAAATAAATAAATAAATAAATCAAGGGCTATAGACATGGCTTGCCCATTAAGAGAACTACCTGGTCTTGCAGAGGACCTGGGATGGATTCCCAGCACCCATATGGCAGCTAAGAACTGCCAGTAACTCCAGTTCCAGGGGTATCTGATGCCTTCTCCTGATCTCCATAGGCACTGCATGACATGGGTACACTTACATACATGCAGGCACTACACTCATACACATTGTTCTAGGTTGCTTTCAACTGCTGTGACAAACACTCTGACCAATACCCACTTAGGGAGGAAAGGGTCTATTTGTCTTACGTCTCCTGGGTCACAGTTAATCACATAAGAGCCCAAGGTAGGAACTCAGGGCAGGAACCTGGAGGCAGGAGCTGAAGCACAGGCCATGGAGGAATGTTTCTTACTGGCTTGCTCCACTGGCCCATGCACAGCCTGCTTTCTTATATAATATACAACAACCTGCTCATGGGGTGGCACCTCCCACAGTGGGCTGGGGACCTATCACTCAGCAATCAAGAAAGTACCCCACAGACATGGCCACTGGCCAGTCCAATGGAGGGAATTCCCCAATTGAGGTTCCCTCAGCCCAGGTGTGTCAAGTTGACACTAAAGCTATCTAGCATACACATAAAATAAAAATAAAATATTAAAAAAGGAAGTAAGTGTCGGGTGTGGTGGCGCACACCTTTAATCCTGGCACTCAGGAGGCAGAGGCAGGTGGATCTCTATGAGTTCAAGGCCAGCCTGGTCTACAGAGTGAGCTCCAGGCCAGCTGGGGCTAAAGGGAGACCCTGTCTCAAAAATATAAAAAACAAACAAATAAAAACAAACAAAAAGGAAGTATCCTACAAGTCCTAACACCACTGAATAAAATTTTCAGTTATCATTGTTCTTACTAAAGAAAGTAAAGCTTTTATGTAGACAAAGAATGATGGAGGAGCTTTGAGCATTACGTACCATCAGTCCAAATCTCCATCTAGAATTTCTCAATAGAAACATTATGTGGGTTTCAACTCTGTTTTCAGATGGCTATGTGAAGGGTGAGCTCAAGAGAAGAGCCAGCTTCTGAGAAGATCGGACAAACTCCTCATCTAGGCTGCAAAGTTCCTAGGTTTCAGTGGCCATGGTGAATCCTGTGCCCGCCACCTTGCTATGGTCCACTCCACTGGGCACTGGAATCTCATAGATTTGCTCCTTTCCTGGTTTTTGAGCCTCCTGTCTCAGCCTCTCCAGGACATGGCCTCTCACAGCCCAGGCCTGCTCTTCTTCAGGCCACACCTACAATGTCTACAAGGACACCACTTGTAGAAGTAGATTGTTTTGTATAGTTACTGCCACTTTCCAAAATTTTCCTACAGTCTTAATTCAACTTTTTGCTGAGAAACCACTATCCTAAGCACTGGGATAAATAATTTCAAGTGTTTATTGTTAGGTTTTATACCTGCAAACCTCAAGGACTGAAATGAAACAGAACAAAGAACTGAGGATCAAAGCAGTTAAATGTCTACCGCAAACCCACACAGCTAATAGGCCGCAGAACTGGAACCTGAACTTAGATCAATATGGACTCAAAGCTACAGATCTCACATTATGGTCAAACAAGGACACAGATACTCATGACATAAAATACATATTCTTTATGCTAATATGCTCTGACCTAAAAACCAGACTCAGTGGTTACATCAGTCTCCACGAAGCTGAGAGTTTCAAAGTACTTATCTCAATGAGATAGTCAATCTCAAAGAAGGCCTGGACCCATTCTGCTCGGAAGTTAAACTTGGCTGTACTAACCAGAGATGCACAGGCAACACGACACGCTTGGAGAGGCCTGTCCTGTCTTTCGAAATTCTGAATACAAATCTTATCAGATGAGATTCTCTCCTACTTTTCCTGTTGCCTTCTACTTGGCCAGTTCACTCATATTTGGCTAATAGTAGCAGACAATATGGAGACACCAAGTGTGAGGACCAGGGAGACAAGAGTCAGGCATTTAGAAAAAGGTTATGTGAAGAGTGAGCTCAAGAGAAGAGCCAGCTTCTGAGAAGATCGGACAAACTCGTGTAAATGCTGAAGATGTGAACCAAGGTGGTGACACTGGTGACAGAGAGGAGGGAAGAACCTGAAATGCCCCAAGAGGCAGACATGATGGAACTTAATGAGTGAGCAGTGACGGGTTGAGAGGGAAGAGATGTCAGCATGACTAGAAAACTGGGGAACTTAACTGCTGCTTACGAAGAAAGAAAATACAGGTAAAAGGTTTGATGGAATCAAATCACTGAATGGGATCTGCCAAACTCGCAATCTGCAGCACTTTCTGATGGAGACGTTCAGGAGATGGTGGAAGTCTGGACGGAAGGCTGGAAGCTGCTGGTCTATCATGCAGTTAGCTGCCAAGAATCAGAAATAAAGCTGCCCCCAAAGAATGGAAGGGCAAGGAAAGGCAGAATGCAGATAGAAGCCAGTAGCTAAAGGGCAGGGAAAGGATCAGTGGCAGAGGAGGGGGGGGTCACAACAGCAGGAGGGGAAGAGAGTGGAGCCGCCACCCTGCCGGTCCCCATAGTGCACTCCTATTTGGTCTCCCTGGATCACAGAAGTTACACAGGGTGCTGACAATGTCGGCTTTACCAAAGCCTTTCATTCTCTGCTATAT
>VZQC01004757.1:199317-213341 GCA_009823505.1 Rhizomys pruinosus | reverse complement strand
TTTTCAAACTTGGTAGAATATAGGTTCTTGTAATATTCCCATATAATTTTCTTGATCTTTTCCTTGTCCGTTGTGATATTTCCCTTTTCATCACAGATTGTATTGATTTGGAGTTGTTCCTTCTTTCTTTTTGTTAACTGGGCTAGAGGTCTGTCTATCTTGTTTATTCTTTCAAAGAACCAACTTTTGGCTTCATTGATTTTTTGTATTGTTTTCTTTGTTTCTATTTCATTGATTTCTGCTCTAATTTTTGTTATTTCTTCCTGTCTGTTGCGTTTTCATGAATTTTTAAAAACCTTATTAGTGTGCATGTGCACCATGGTGCAGGTGTGGAAGTCAGTTCTCTCCTACTACGTGGGCCCTGGGAGCACACTCCGGTCATCAGGTTTGGCGGCAAGTGTCCTAACCCAGTGGGTCATCATGCCAGCCCCCAACTTCTTTTGTGTGTGTGTGTGTGTGTGTGTGTGTGTGTGTGTGTGTGTTTGTGTGTGTATTTTTGAGACAGTCTCCCTGTAGCCCGAGCTGTCCTGGAACTTGCTATGTAGACCAGGCTGGCCTTGAACTCACAGAGATCCACCTGCCTCTGCCTCCTGAGTGCTGGGATTAAAGGCGTGCGCTACCATACTGGCTGCAACTTCCTTCTTTTATATGAAGATACCCAGTGAACTCCTTTCCATTTGCTGAAGAGATTATCCTTGCACTACTGGATGGTCTTAGCCACTTGTTGAAAATCAATCATCGTTAAGTGTGGGTTTATGTCTGGATTCATAATTTTAAGGCATTGTCTATGAGTCTGTATGTCACTGTCACACTTATTACTTTAAAAAATGGGAATAGGGCTGGAGAGATGGCTCAGTGGTTAAGAGCACCGAGTGGTCTAGCAGAGGACCCAGATTCGATTCCCAGAAGCCACATGGTGGCTAAGAACTGTTTTTAAGCAGGGCATGGTAGGTGGTGCATGCCTTTAGTCCCAGCACTCGGGAAGCAGAGGCAGGTGGATCTCTGTGAGTTCAAGGCCAGCCTGGTCTACAGAGTGAGTTCTAGGCCAGCTGGGGCTAATAGGGAGACAGTGTCTCAAAAAATAAATAAATAAAATTTAAAAAAATGGGAATAAAAGGCATAGAATCTTAAGTTTGCCACTGCAACCATTTTAACTTATAGGTCTTTTAAAAACATTTTATTTTTTACTTTATAAGTATTTTGCTTGGATGGATGAAGTGTTCTCATGTCATGCAATGCCCACGGGGGGCAAAAGAGGGTATTGGAGCCTCTGGAACTAGAGTTACAGATGGTTGTTAGCTGTCATGTGAGTGCTGGGAATTGAACACAGGTCCTCTGCAGGAGCAGCCAGTGCTCTTAACTGCTAAGCCATTTCTCCAGCTCATTTATCGGTGTCTTAGGCTCTATTTTATTTCCGTTCATTTATTTTCTCCTTTTATGAGTCCACTTTTCATTTCAAAGGTCTTCTGATTCCTATCAGTGTATATGGTTATTTTCCATAGTAAAAATAAACATAGACCTGTCTGAATGGTTAAAAAGGCAGCTTGAGGGGCTGGAGAGATGGCCTAGCGGTTAAGAGCGCCGACCGCTCTTGCAGAGGACCCGGGTTCGATCCCCAGCACCCACATGGCGGCCGAGAGCCGTCTGAAACTTCAGTTCCAGGAGAACTCCAGTTCCAGGGGAATCCGAGAACCTCTTCTGACCTCCGCGGCATTGCACGACACGGGTGCACAAACCTGCATGCAGACAGTACATTGATATACATACCGAAATAAATAAAATAAAAAAAAAATTAAAAAAAAAAAAAGGCAGCTTGAGAGGTGCACACAGGGTCACAATTCAGGCCCAACCTCCTCCCCTTAGGAAAGTTATAAAATCTGCAGAGATAAATAAGAAAATCATTAGATAGGCCTATAGCTATAAACTGTGAGCCACAATCACTCTGAGATCTCCATAGGGGCTGCATCTTTACACCTTGAAATACTAATTTTCCAGGAAGTCATCTCCTCCACTACTGCATCAAATCTTTTATGCCTTAAAGAAGGAAAGCACTTTGTTTGAGTGGCTGGATGTGACCTCTCTGCTTTACCAAGCCGAGTGTCAGTGAGCTGGGGAGTCCAAAAGGCCAAAATGCTGTGCTAAAAAAAAGGGGGGGGGGAAGACACCTGAAATAAAAGAATACAAGAAACAACGGTTCACACAAGAACAAAAATGGAAAGGGGATGTCCAGGGAGAATAGAGAATTTCAAAGGATAGAAAAGTAGAGGGGACAGCCAGGCACTTCATACAAGCAAGAAAGTGTGCTGGAAAGAGGAGGAGGGGCAAGTACCAAATGTGTGCATCTCCCAGCAGTTCCTTGAAGGAAAAAAGGGATGCTTAATAAATCACTCATGCTCTGTGATGCACTCTGTGATGGACTCGGTGACAGACTCCTGAAATTCTTTAGTGAAAGCTGACATTGTTTATCCGTAAATCTGGGCTTGCGGTGGGGAGAGAGGAATAGACGTGATTTGGATATTTTCTGAGGCATTCGCTTGTTAAAGAGTGGCTCTGGTACATTTAGGATTGCACACTACTGTACACTTATTAACTCTAGGAATTTATAGCTGTATTTGTGGATGTCCAAAACTTCAAAGAAGATTCATAAAAAATTCATAACATATATTAATCACAGACACCAAAATGATCATAAAGCCATCCAATTTGATCTCTTGAATGAAAGCAGGGAGAACATCAAAGACTTAAGTCAAAATGGCAAAAGGAAACCATTATTAAACTATTTTGTGCCTATGGCTACTTCTTGGCTGGATTTTTAAAATCAAAGATCTAATTCTAATACAGATGATATCCTCAAATTAACTATCCATGACACTTAGGGAAACTATGAAAATCTACAGATGGGAATTTGAAAGTGAAAATTAAAGGCCCCAAAGGGGGTAAAAATGGAAAATAAAAACAGAAAGCAAGATAGTACAGACAGGGTTCTGGGTAGCTTCTCTTACTCCAAAGTCTTATTAATGTTCAATTTTTCAAATGGAAAATGCCAGTAAAATGTTCCTTTGCTTAATCTTTTGGATAATGTTTACTGTTGAACTAAATTCTGGGTCATTTTTCCCTCTAAGCAAACACCACTTGTTTGCTCAAGAACTTAAAGGGAGGCATATTTTAAGGAAAGCATATATTTTTATCATTTTCTCTTTGAAATGCAATTTTTTTCTAAGAAAGCCCAAGGAATGTATATTAAATCAACATAAGTAATAAATTCAATATAAATAGCAAATATAATAGACAAGATATGGAAGAAACTGTACATAAAAGCACAAAGAAACAAAATACATTCCAACTCTATTATAAGAGCATATGATATGAGATTAGGTAATGGACCATGATATCAATTGGGCTAAGGGCCTACAAGAAACTAGGTTCATCTTAACATTGTAAGAGAAGATTCTAGCAGTACTTCAGTAGATGGTGAAAGTTATTTTAAAAAGAGAACTTTTAAAAAAGTGCAATTGGGGCTGGAGAGATAGCCTAGCGGTTAGGAGCACCGACGCTCTTGCAGAGGACCCGGGTTCGATCCCCAGCACCCACATGGCGGCTAAGAACCGTCTGTAACTCCAATTCCAGGAGAACTCCAGTTCCAGGGGAGTCCGAGACCCTCTTCTGACCTCCGCGGCATTGCACGACATGGGTGCACAGACCTGCATGCAGACAGTACATTCATACACATACAAAAATAAATAATAATAAAAAAAATTAAAAAAAAAAAGTGCAATTGCAGATCCCTTTGTGCTGCTTAGATGTTACCTATCAAATTCTACTCCAACCACTTCAACTTCTGAAATCAGGGATGTGAGATCGGAATGCTGGTCAACTTAGAATAACATTTCTAGCCAATTTAGTGGCAAATCTTACCTTCTTATGAAAGACACAACTATGTAACATACTTCAATGAGCTCACTGATACACATGAACAAAATATTTTATTACTCACTTAGAATCCAGTCTTATTTCAAAAGGTAAAACAGAGCTACAAAGCTAATGTCACTAAGACAAGTGATAGCCTTCAAGAAAACACAACTATGTAACATACTTCAATGAGCTCACTGATACACATGAACAAAATATTTTATTACTCACTTAGAATCCAGTCTTATTTCAAAAGGTAAAACAGAGCTACAAAGCTAATGTCACTAAGACAAGTGATAGCCTTCAAGAAAAGCCAATGAGAGCTGGGCCACCATGCCTTTAATCCCAGGCAGAGGCAGGTGGATCTCTGTGAGTTCAAGGCTAGCCTGGTCTACATAGTGAGTTCCAGGACAGCTCTGGCTACAGGGAGACCCTGTCTCAAAAAGACCAAATAAATAAATAAATAAATAAATAAATAAATAAATAAATAAATAAATAAATACTACCATAAAGGATCTGGTTTGATTTCACGTGTACTACAATATACTCTGGATTTTTTTTTTGGGGGGGGGGATTAAAACCATGGCCTCAGGGTTACAAGGGAAGATTTCTACCGTTGAGCTACATTTTAAAATCCCTAATGTGTGTGTCTGTGTGTGGTACTGGAGATGGAACTCAGGGCTTTATGTATGCTGGGCAAGAACTCTACCACTGAGTTATGCCCCCAGCCCTCCTTTGCTTTTTATTTTGACACAGGGTTCCACTACTAGGTTGCCAGGCTGGCCTTGACCCCTCTCTCTAGTAGTTCAGGCAGGCTTCCAACTTGTGAGTCACCTGCCTCAGCCTCCTGAGTAGCTTGAGAATACAGGCTTCCATCACAAGACTTGCCGTTTTGTTTACTTTAGGTTAGTTGGAAAACTCAGGAGTAAACTTACTATGAGGAGAAGCATTCTCAACATGTGTGATCAGCACACTTCACAGTGAACTTAAAATCTAAATAGTTCTCCTACATGGATGGCTTTGTGCTGAAGTGCCCACACTTTGGTTTCTGACCAGTCTCATAACTCTGCTAAGGCTATGGTTGAAGCTGCACGGACCATGAAGAGCCCTGAGATTGGGTTTCCCAGACCTGACTCAGTGTACAATGAATCCTAAGCAGTTACAGGTTGAACAAAACAGGGCAGGTAATTTTTACCTTCTCGGACTCGACTAGATGAAGCCAACTTAATCTTACTATTCTTTCTACTGAAGATTCAGTTTTCAAGTTATACGGTTTAAAACAAAAGTAGTTACTGGAAGTCAACAGATTCTTTGCAAAACAAATATTTATGTATCACCTAGAAATGCAAAATATTTGTGGTATGCAGAAAAGTGGAAAAAACCCCCCAGCATTACTACTCAAATTAAATGCCATCCTGCATGAAGTTGAAGTTTCTGAATTATTTTACGAATGCTCATTTTAATATTAATGCTTCCTGCCAGGTGAGATGATGCAGGGCTGTTATCTCAGGTACTCAGGAGGCTGAGACAGGAAGACTGTGAGTTGCCTACCTGTGCAATTTAGCAAGACCCTGTCTCAAAATAAAATTTCCAAGGGTATGAGATGGCGCTCAGTGGCTGAGCATGTGCCTGACATGTGCAAAGCCCTGGGTACAATCACCAGTGCAGTGAAAAAGAAAACTGGGCGTAGTGGTGCATACCTTTAATCCTAGCACTTGGGAGGCAGAGGCAGAAAGATCTTTGTGAGTTCAAGGCCAGCCTGGTCTACAGAGTGAGTTCCAGGTCAGCTGAGGCTACAGCGAGACCCTGTCTCGAAAAGACCGAAAAAAAAAAAAAAAAAAAAAAAAAAAAGAAAAAACAAAACTACTATTTTTTTTCTAGATTGCTGACATATATTTCAAACCCCTCAAGTAATATTTGAAGTCATATTTTAAAAATTAATGATAATAATATGTGGCTTCTGGAAAACTCAATTTTGGCATCATAACATTTCTAAATGACAAATAGTTATTACTACCTGGAATTAGAACGGGGAGGGGAGAAGTGTTAGAAAACTCAGCAATTATCCCATGCAAGTAATGCCCACACTTCGTTATCTCCCTGGTGCACAGATAGCCGCCAAAGCCCAGGAAGGATGTCAATCTTAATCACTTTATTCCCACTCAAACAGAAGATGTTGCACAGCTAAAATATGTTGCTATTGTTTTTTGGGTCCTACACTCAATCATGAAGAAAGGTAGAATTTGGATGCATGCCAAATAAATGTTGAATTTAAATGTTTTCAATTCAGTGTAGTGTATGAGCTTCCTTTTTCTGACTTCAGATTTCCTTCCAAGCTTTTCAAAGGTCTACTGCATATGACACAAACATAATTTACTGTGCAACAAACTGCGGAAGGTAAGTGCTTAAGATCACAAACACGTCACTCTGCAAGGAGCATTCCTCTTTTCAGTCCCAATTCTAACCACCTTAGCTCTGAGAAGAATCCAAACACCTAGAATGAAATGTTTTCCTGTTTCATTAACTAGATAGCTTCACAGAAAGTGACAGAAAATGAAGAGGCTTCAAAAATAACAGTGGCAGATGATGTGATTAAAGCAGTAAAAAAAAAAAATCCTCTCCCCAAATCTATTGGAATAGAATTAATTAACTGCAAGTGAATGGCAAGGCTTTGTTGAAATGATTTGTCTGAATCCTTAGTATCTGCCACGGCATCATCCAAACGAGGAGAAAAATCAACTCTGATATCTTCTAGCACACTGTGGCTGTCTACCTGCTTCTGAGTCAGCTCCAGGTGGGAGGGACTGTGTTTCACCGTTATTGATTATCTGCTACCTAAATCTAAGAATTCAATTCTGAACTTCGGCCACTTAAATAGATTGGTAATAAAGCAAAGTAGAACAAAACAACAGAAAAACAAAAAAAAAAAAAAAAAAAAAAAAAGAAAACACCTCCTTAATAGCTCACAGCTCAGCAGGCACCTGGCTTTAAGTCATTTAGGTCTAAATAGCTTCAAATAATCTCGTGTGAAAATTTTGAAAAATAAGTCAATATAGTAATTTCATCTTCTATTTCCAAAAAATACAGCAAGGAAAATATGTATCATAAGCAAAACAAACAAACAAAAAAACCCTAAAGCTTCACTCTGAGAACTACTGTTGATGCCCCTTGACTAACACTGTTCTAGTAATTAATATCTCTCAGGAAACCCTGTGATGAAGAATTTAAAAACCAAATTTGAAATCAAACATTTATAGCTAACCCTCAAACACCACTGCCCATTAAAAGTATATCAAGAATTTATAAAAATTATGGGACTGGGGATGTCTTTAGAAGAGTGCACAAAGTCCTGGGTTCAATCCCCAGCACTATATAAACTGAGCATGGTGGTGCTGTCCTGTAACCCCAGCATTTGGAATCATATATACAAAAATGGGTTTAGAGGTATAAAGTAAATAGCTCAAGGGCAGGAGAGGGTGGGGACAGGACAGGGCTCTGACTCCAGACCCCGTACCATGAGCCACTTCATATGATACAACTACATAAGAATACACAGGTCATCCATGTTGCTTGCAATTTCTGACAGTGTTGATGAGGAATGTATATATATTTTTAGAGGCTGCGACAGGGAAGAATGTATATTTTTAAAATTTTATGCATCTGAGCGGTTTTGCCTACATGTATGTAAGCACACCACATATGTCCAATGCCTGGGGAAGCCAGAAGAAGGTGCTGGATCTTCTGGAACTCGAGTTACAGATGGCTGTTAGCCAACATGTGTTCTGGAAGATCACTTCTCTTAACCAGTGAGCCATCTCTCCAGTCCCCAGGAATGGGTAGTTTTGAAGGAGAATTTAGTCACTCTTATGGAATAGTAACTTTGGGGTTTAGCTTATATTAGCTAACATGAGGAGGAAAATATGAGCCAACAATTGAGTGTATATTTCAACAATTGAGTGTATATTTTTGATGCCTTTATGTTATGTATTCAAATGCATATTTTATTCATTTTCAAAATGTGCACCACTATGCCTGGCCTGATATATTGTTCTTAGTATGTTAAGAAAAGCTTTTTTTTTGGGGGGTCTCCCTGTAGCCCCAGGAGTCCTGGAATTCACTATGTGGACTAGGCTGGCCTTGAACTCATAGAGATCCACCTGCCTCTCCCTCCCAAGTGCTGGGATTAAAGGCGTGAGCCACCACACCCAGCTAAGAAAAGCTTTTTAATCTTAAAATTAGAACTAGCCTTTCTCTACAGCCACAGATCATCAACGTATTTAGAATGCATTGAGAATCTGCTTCTATAGACAAAAGATAACTACTTTGAGTACCTTTTATAGAATCTTATATGTGGCCTTACAACATGCTAGTGACGTTAAATAACATGAAAAAGGAAGTCTAGAACAAAGTCTTCTTCTGTCAAAGTGAAATCCAAATATTGTTCTATGATGAAAACGCTAAGCATGAAGTGTCAGAAATGTAATGGCTGGTCATGTTTATGCTTTCAAATAAACAATGGTAGGTCAAATGAGTTCAGCTGATCTCAAATTCAAACATGACATAATCTAAAATAAAAAAAAATGTCTTTAAGTACATTGGAAGGAATCTGAATTTTGAGGCAACCATAAATGATACCCTCTTTGGGGGCACATAGTGGTTACACTACCATTTGTTTTGTCAACTTGAATAACTCACTATGCATCAGATCCACAGACTTTAGGAGTGGTGGGACTGGAAAGAGACATTGTGGATACTCCTCTCAGCAAGAGTCGGTGCGCTATCACTAATAAGCTGCGTCTGAAGATGAGCACGCTATGCCACCAGGCCTTTGTGGCCAGCTTCCCACAGGCAAGAGAAACTCAGCATGCAAAGACACAGGCAAGGGAGACTCTTCTATGAAGTGACTGCTTGTTCGGTTTGGGGAGCTTAAAAGATTCTTACTGGTGTCATCAAAATGAGTGCCATTTCTCAAACCTAATATGAACAATTCCCTCACTATTCTAGGAAAAGTTTAATATGTTTAACATAAATTCACAAGGTATCCTTAAGAATATAGTAGAAGTGGATTTGAAAATATTTAGTATTTTAAACTTTAGCATTAATGAAAGTTTCTACATATTGCATTTTTAAACTGATTCTAAAAATTCATAAAAGGTATGGGAATATATGGATGTAAAAATATTGACTGTGTCACAAATTTGTGTCCTCCTTGCACAGAGGCATGCTACTAACATTCTCTGTATCATCCCAGGTTACTGTATGCTCTGCTGAAGCACTATAACATCTGATTTTTCAATCTTTGGTCAACCAGAAATATTACTTTCAATAGTGAAAGCTGTATAAAGACTGGTGCTCATCACCTACGGTGGCTGACTACTATGTGCTGTAGATTCCCAGCTTCCACTCTTCACGAGTAGGGATCCCCTCGTTAAGGCAGGTCTTTAATCTTAAACCACACCAGGCTGGCTTCAACTCACAGAGATCCACCTGCCTCTACCTCCCAAGTGCTGGGATTCAAGGCGTGCCCTCTTAACAGTCTCCTAGGATTTGTCCTTAACCCCAAGTGTCTGCATTCTCATCTGACTGACTCAACTCTTTTCCTTTTCATAGCGTTGTGGTGCTGAGGACCAAATCCAGAACCTTGCACATCAGGCAAGCGCTCTGCCGCTGAGCATGTCACAACCCCATCTGTGGTTTCCCTTGTAGGTACTCAGTATAATGTTTGCACTTTAGCTATTCTGAAACAAAATCCCAGACTATGAAACACTGATAATGGGCTCATCAATAAATTATTCTGAATAGTTACAGTATTTGTTTCAGAATGTAGTTAAAGCCACAGTTATCTAAAAAGGACAACCATTCCACCATTAATAGCATGAATGGTTTGGGGGCTTGGTGGGAAACTACTAAAAACACATCCCATTTTAAATGGGAGCACAGAAAAAAAGTACTATAAAAAAGTGCACATGTGGCCTCTATGAATGATCCCACTCATTATTTCAAGCTAAGTGATGCTCCTGATTCAGTTTAAATCATATTTTTACTAGGTCTACCAACCATTGAAAAATTCAAGTGCAAGTTTTAATAAGTTTTTTGTTTGTTTCTGTTTTTTTTACTTCTTATGTGTATGGATGTGCTGTCTGCATGTAGGTAGGTACACCCATGTCCCGCAATGCTGCAGAGATCAGAAGAGGGCATCAGATTCCCCTGGAACTGGAGTTAAAGACAGTTCTTAGCCGCCATGTGGGTGCTGGGAATCGAACCCGGGTCTTCTGCAAGAGTTCTTAACTGCTGAGCCATCTCTCCAGCCCCTTAGTAAGTTTTTAATGAGTTTTGATAACATATCCTATAGATGAAGGAGCCAAAGCACCTGAAGATCAATTCTAAAAGCACTTGTTCACAGTGTCCTTGACAATCTCCCAGACAGCCTGGACCTGCAAACTCTTCGCTTTGGGTGTTCCATGTATTTGCCTGCTCTCTCAAGGTAAAGTCATCGCCTAGCTCAAAAGAGCAAAATAGTGAAGTTTTAGGAATAGCCTGTTTCCTCATAGGCTATTTTGTTAAGCAAAGCGCACCAAAGCAACTCTTATCTGCATTAAGGAATTTCAAAAGAACAATCCATTAATCTTAACTGGTTTCCCATTCCTATGAAAGTTTAAGTAGGAACATAACATTTCAAATAAGAAGACTAATATCTAAGTGACCATATTTCAATATTTAAATGATGTAGTATAATGACTAAAGTTAGGTTTCTTGACCTTTCATGTAACAGTTCCTTTTAAATTGTGCTGGGCTCTATATTCTCAAGGACTGTGCAGTGTTTCAAATTGTCATATTAGAAATGAAGCAAGGTAATGTAAAGTGACAGGAACTGAACTGTTCTGCAGGGAGCTGGGGAAGGACAGGAACATGCACTGAACCTTTGTCTTTGAAGCATTGCTATAGATTCCAGAGCAGTAATTAATTGAAAACACATGCTGCTGAGTCAGTACCTGCCAGAAATCCTGATCACAAGATGAGAAAAGAAAAAAAAAGACCAAGTTGACATTGATTATGTGAACAACTCCTAACCCAAATATATATATATCACAAAACATAATATATGAAGGAACAATTAAAACCAAATTATCACCAAAACCCTAGAAATAAAAAAAAATATGAGAAACCACATAAGAGTGTTCTAGACATTATCCGTTAAGGACAATAAAACAAAACACGGCAACATGACCTCCCGACATGAAGTCGTACAGCTGCAGGAAAGCTTCACATTTCTATAGAAACAAAAGATATGATTATGTTTTTGAAGAAAAGCAAAGCAACATTTCATTTCTCCCCCTGGGCAGTCAAAGCATTTCTTGAATTCAAGTTTCTCATTAGGATGCCTCAAAACTTCAAAGAGGTATTTTTCAACTTCATGGCGAATTGGTTACTTGGCCATTTGTATTAACATTCAAAACGATCAAATTTGGATGAATTCAAAGGATTAGTAACTATTCAATAGAGGAGTTGAGGATGAAAACAAGTTATCCTCTAAAATGATGATGTTCCATTGAATACAGTGCTGTCCTCGTAAGGAAAACCAGTTACAATTAAGGCTGGCCTTTGAGAAAACAGTTCAGATTGGTTAACTTAGCTTGTCACCACTCCAATGTATCTTCAAATATCAAGTGGGTTGTTTGTTTGTTTTTTGTATTTTTAAGTTGCAGCTGGCCTGGAGCTCTCTCTGTAGACCAGGCTGGCCTTGAACTCACAGACATCAGCCTGCCTCCACCTCCTGAGTGCTGGGATTAAAGTTGTGCACCACCATGCCCGGCTCAAGTGGTTTTAATTACTGTTTTCAATACATAAACTTCACTGCCTGTGAAATAAAATGACTTACACCATTTTCTTTTTTTTTTTTTTTTAACTTACACCATTTTCAAACCACACTTAGTACCATTACAGAAGTTCCTGAGTGAAAAACAGATGCAACTAACAATTTATAAGTCTGCGGTGGGGACTGATGCGAGAGGCCCAAAGGGTTTTACGGGACAAGGGTGAGGATTCCTGTAAACACAGAACAGCTGACACAGAGGACATCTAATCAGTGGCCTCTCTTGGGGAAAGAGACTACCTATTAATCCAAGCTCATCGCAGAGATAGCACAAGGGTATTTTTACAGCTGACTGAACTGGGAAGGAACAAAGTGTGAAGAGAATGGTGGTACACAGGGTGCCGCTGCTATAAATCAAGAAAGGAGGTAATACATCTATAGTGTTAGTAGGTAATTCCTTCCATAAAATGAGCATGGGGCTCATTCCTATGCAAAATAGTTATAAATACATAGAGCCAGGTGATTTACCTGCTGCCCCAACTATTCCAATAAGGTAATTGACAGGTGAGGTTAATGGCTCTCTTGTCCAGTTACCCATCAACTGCTAGGCAGAGCCCCATGGGAATGAACACAGGACTATCTGAAGGTGACACTCTTTCTCGGATACATACTACAATATCCAGCCACCAACAGGGTTGTTGTATTTACACTTAGTCCAGCATGCTTTATAATACTAATCTCTTATACATGGTTATCAGATGCTGAGATGCTCACAGTGGAAATGCCTTGGAATACAGTCCACAAAGCAGGGGGTAGATTTTTTTTTTAAAGAGATATTGCACGGAAAAATAACCAAGACTGATAATTTGTAAGAGAAAAAAAAAATAAGAACAGGTTTTAAAAGTAATTTAAAGAACTTCGGGTGAGAAAGAAGATGGAAAAAATATGTGACTCAAAATAAAACAGAAAATTCTAGCAAGTGTCAATGCCTTATTTTTTTTTTGTGTGGGCAATGAAGTCAAACCCAGAGTCTAACCCTTGCTAAGCATGTTTTATCCAGGAGCCACACCTCTAGTTTAAAAAATTTCCTGACGTGTTGCATCAGCACCCGAGGTCTCTATGCTCATTTAATTTCACTATTAACTTTTAACTCATAAAAGAATAAAACAGGGGCTGGAGAGATGGCTCAGCAGTTAAGAGCACTGACTGCTCTTGCAGAGGACCCCGGTTCGATTCCCAGCACCCACATGGTGGCTAAGAATCGTCTTTAACTCCAGTTCCAGGGGAATCCGACGCCCTCTTTCCAAATTCAGGTATTAAAATTTGTACACTATACATTTATTTCCTTAAATTGTTATGTTTTTTTTTTCATTTATTATTGGTTTCTAACTGTGCTTTATCAAAGAAGAAAACACTGGAACTGGATATAGTGGTATATGCCTGTAGTCCCAGTTTACCTGGGAGGCAGGAGCAGGGTTGCTTGAACATCCAAGTTCAAGGCCAGCCTGGGCTACACAGCAGGACTCCTTGGTTTACGATATGAAACAAGTGATTGCAGCTCAGATAATGCACCTCATAGGACAAAATGTGCTTGTATTCTCCAAAGGACATATTTTAAAATCCATTACAATATTCTAATTTTTATTGTTCTTTTCAAAATTGTTTACATTTATTTTATTTTGCTTTTGCTTTACAAATACTTGTGGGCTGTCTTTCAGTAGACTGTAGCAAGGGAGCTGTTCTTCAACACATACGACCTTCAGACATCAGCATTTTAAAAGAACTTTGGGGGCTGGGGATGCAGTTTGGCCATAGAGCACACACTTTGCATACAGAAGGCCCTGGGTTCAGTTCCCAACATAAACAAGAAAGACACAAGGACTGACAGGAAAGAAGGATGAGATGGAGAGGGGGAGAGTTGGAAAGAGAGGCAGGGAGGGAGAAGGACAAAGAAAGAAACACAGGCAGAATGACGGTGAACAACTGGTGTCAATGAGCCCTTTATTCTGTACTTGGAAATAGAAAAATGGGATTGCATTAAAGCTTTGGAAGTTAGTATTCCTGACGTAAGAAAGGTGTACTGGGGGCTGGAGAGATGGCCTAGCGGTTAAGAGCACCGACTGCTCTTGCAGAGAACCCGGGTTCGATCCCCAGCACCCACATGGCGGCTGAGAACCATCTTTAACTCCAGTTCCAGGGGAATCTGACAACCTCTTCTGGCCTCCACAGCATTGCACGACACGGGTGCACAAACCTACATGCAGACAGTACATTCATACACATTAAAAAAAAAAAAAGAAAG
>VZQC01004757.1:89517-192773 GCA_009823505.1 Rhizomys pruinosus | reverse complement strand
CACCATCAGCTTCTGCTGACGGCCTCAGCCCACCTCACCCCTCCACCATCAGCTTCTGCTGACGGCCTCAGCCCACCTCACCCCTCCACCATCAGCTTCTGCTGACAGCCTCAGCCCACCTCACCCCTCCACCATCAGCTTCTGCTGGCGGCCTCAGCCCACCTCACCCCTGCACCATCAGCTTCTGCTGATGGTCTCAGCCCACCTCACCCCTCCACCATCAGTTTCTGCTGACAGTCTCAGCCCACCTCACCCCTCCACCATCAGTTTCTGCTGACAGTCTCAGCCCACCTCACCCCTGCACCATCAGCTTCTGCTGACGGCCTAAGCCCACCTCACCCCTCCACCATCAGCTTCTGCTGACGGCCTCAGCCCATCTCACCCCTCCACCATCAGCTTCTGCTGATGGTCTCAGCCCACCTCACCCCTCCACCATCAGTTTCTGCTGACAGTCTCAGCCCACCTCACCCCTGCGCCATCAGCTTCTGCTGACGGCCTCAGCCCACCTCACCCCTCCACCATCAGCTTCTGCTGACGGCCTCAGCCCATCTCACCCCTCCACCATCAGTTTCTGCTGTCGGCCTAAGCCCATCTCACCCCTCCACCATCAGCTTCTGCTGACGGCCTCAGCCCATCTCGGCCCTTCTCTGTGTTCCTGCCTTTTCCATCCACTCCATGATTTTCCTTTTCATTTCCTTATCTTTGGACTTTACAAAGCCATACTTGGCTCTTTCTTCTTTCTTCCTCCTCTTTACAATTGACCTTTTACTTGTCTTTCTGACCCTGTATAAAGCTTTCTTTGCCTTTCTGATGAAGTTAACCTGAAAGGGAAAAACATGTTTAACTGGCAGCTTTATGAGATAATAAACTAGAAAGTTTCATTTTCTATACCTAAGAATGAGGTATAATGTGACTTATTCAGGTTCAAGGTGAAGAACTCAAAGTAAATACAATACAAACACCTGCAGATTTAGAAAACTCTTTGTAACTGTTACCGAAGTACATTAAGGACCTTTCTAATTTTATAGTCTGGATTACTGCTATACATGATCAGACAGTCCAATCAAATAGATTGTTCTGTAAGAAATTCAAATGCAATATTGGGGGGGTTAGTCACCTTTATGATGACTTTTGAGTTAACATTTACAAGTTAGCAAATGCTGAATTAAGCCTTAATATATAGAGCAGGAAATTCATGAGTTATCTCATATGGAAAAATATTTTTAAAAAAAACTGCTTGATTTTTAATTGAATTTTTATGATTTTCATACAATATAGTTTGATGGTATTTAGAGCCTCTCCCCTATCCACAACCCTCTGCCCCACCCAATTAAATGTATTCTCTTACATATAGAAAATAGCCTAGAGAGTCTGATTTGTATCCCCGAATGTCCTTAGTTTGGGTCCATCCACTGGGCCCACCTAGAACCCCATCCCTCTCAGCAGCCATCTTCCTTAGGTTGGGTTGGGATTTCTTACCCACTTCCCCATGTTTATGCTGGCATTTTGTCTGCTTTAAGCTTGCATAGGACTTGCACATGCTAAAAAAAAAAAAGTTCTACCATAAAGAGTTATAAATATCATTGTTGAACTGAAATGTATTTTTATGCTTGAGAATTCATCCTTCATCAGCACTGAAAACATCCCATCATCTCTGTTTACTGCAGGCTTGTTTACTCATTCATCCAGTGAAGGAAAACTCAGATCCTTTTAAGTTTTGGTAACTGTGAATAAAACTTTTACAAACTTACAAAAAACAAACAAAACCCTGCGTGATTCCTTCCATAGAAACATCTGAAGACAGAGACCTCTTAACCTAAACATGCTATTTTGATCAGTTAAACAAATTTTCGTGGATCCGTTACACATAATCATCACAATTAGGACACCTGCGTGCTAGTCTGCTCACCTTTCCATCAAAGCGCTTTATTATATATTGATCCAGGCCCAAGTCTGAAAAAAGAGGAGAGAAAAATTAGCCACTGATTATAACTCACCTAAAATACACGACAGCTCTGTTTTCTTTTATTTTTTTAAATTTATTAATTTTTTTATGTGTATGAATGTACTGTCTGCATGTAGGTTTGTGCACCTGTGTTGTGCAATGCCGCGGAGGTCAGAAGAGGGTGCCATATTCCCCTGGAACTGGAGTTAAAGACGGTTCTTAGCCGCCATGTGGGTGCTGGGAATCAAACCTGGGTCCTCTGCAAGAGCAGTCAGCACTCTTAACCACTGAGCCATCTCTCCAGCCCCTCAGTTTTCTTTTAAATCATTCAATTAAATGTACTACATGGCTTAGCCACAACATTTCTTCAAAGGCCACACAGGGATGAGTATGCTGCTCTACAGCCAGTCTTAAAGGGTAAATGCTAGCAGACAGATGCCAACTCTTTATTTTATACATCAGAATAGAAAGGTGAAAGTTGCAAATGCAAATCTATTCAACAGTAGAACCCAAAGAACTCTGGCTCTTCTATGACATCCCCCCGAATTAACATCAATCTGATGTCATAGTAACTTTTTTGTTAACAACTTAAAGAGGTTAATATCAAAGGAACTTTTGTAACACACCTAAATAGACAAAATAGAACATTTCAATATCTACTTTAAAAAGTTTAGTTTTTCTCTTTATTGTCAAAATATGCAGATAAGACAAACTTTCACATTACTATATTATTACACAAAAGAAACAGGATAAGCTCAGTATGGTGGTGCATGCCTTTAATCCCAGCGCTTGGAAGGCACAGAGGCAGGTGGATCTCTGTGAGTTCAAGCCAGCCTGGGTCTGTCTCAAAAAGACAAAAAAAAAAAAAAAGAAAAAAAAAAAAAGAAAATAGGATGGCAAAAGGATTAGTATTATCTCATAGGATCTTTCCCTACTCATAAACAGGGAGCAAATAATGTAAAAAGCCTTAAGCAAAAACTTTCTTAGAACTGAAAAAAGACATAAACTAAAAGACTTTACCAAAAAGTATTCTCAGCAAGATGAACACAAATCTATCTACAGTCAACACATGCTGGTGGATTTTGTACCAACAATAAGAAACCCCTAGAAGCTTATAAGAAATAAAATTTCCTTGTCTTTTAAAAAGAAAGTAGCATTGGAGAAGAATCAGATATCTCAGGTCATCAACAAAGGGAGACATACATGCTTACCAACTAGAGCAGCACCACCCACAGAAACATAAAGAGAGTATTGTGTAATCTACAAACTAAACACCTATGTTTACAAAGAGACTGGTGAAATGAGTTTCAGAAATCTACTTTTGTACCCTAACTAAAATAGCATCACTTCAAGTGGTAATCAAGAAAAATATCTATGCTTTATATGATATGGACATATTTATATATAAAATTCATATTCATTTATGAGAAATTATTTTCTTTGGTCTTTTTGAGATGGAGTCTCCCTATAGCCCCAGCTGGCCTGGAACTCACTATGTAGACCAGGCTAGCCTTGAACTTACAGAGATCCACCTGCCTCTGTCTTCCGAGTGCTGGGATTAAAGGCATGCACCACCATGTCCAGCTGAAAATTTATTTTCTATAACTGTCACTTAGTCCCCATTTCAGTTTTACAAATGAGGAAATTAAGATTTGGAGGTATTGGGGCTGGAGAGATGGCCTAGTGGTTAAGAGCACTGACTGCTCTTGCAGAGGACCCAGGTTCGATCCCCAGCACCCACATGGCTGCTGAGAACCGTCTGTAACTCCAATTCCAGAACTCCAGTTCCAAGGAGAATCTGACACCCTCTTCTGACCTCCACAGAATTGCACGACACGGGTGCACAAACCTACATGCAGACAGTACATTCATACACGTAAAAAATAAAAAAAAGATTTGGAGGTATTAAGTCAATTGCCTACAATCTACTTCCTACCACTCACTCTCGTTCAAGCTTAGTCTCCTACTTATTAATCTCTCCTTTGATGGCTAAGCTGCCCTCCCTAAAAGTCATACTTCTTAGAACTCTCCACATGGATCTCAACTCTTGTGACCTATACCATCTGCCTCAGTAACTGCATTACAGATTTAAGACATTTAGGACCCCCCACACACACACTCAGGATACCTATAAAAAAAAAGATGAAAACAGCTAACTACTGAAAAACCAAAGACAAAGAAAAGAACTTTGAAAAGTGCTGAAAGAAAAAAGAAAACAAAACAAACTTCTCCAACCCAGAATTCCTTCTTAAAGAAATTTAATCTTTATTATTTTAAATTATTTATACATGTGTGTGTTGGTATGTGCATGTGAGTGCAGGTGCCTGCAGAGACCAGACGTGTTCTGAGATCCCCCAGGAGCTGGAGTTACAGGTGTTCTGAGTCACCAATCTGGTTGCTGAGAATTGAACTTGGGTCCTCTAGAACTCTTAAACGCTGAGCCATCTTTCCAGGCTTGAATTCCTTTTTTTGGTGAAGATATCCTTTAAGAAAGAAGACAAAGGGGCTGGAGAGATGGCCTAGTGGTTAAGAGCGCCACCTGCTCTTGCAGAGGACCCGGGTTCGATCCCCAGCACCCACATGGCGGCCGAAAACCATCTGAAATTCCAATTCCAGGAGAATTCCAGTTCCAGGGGAATCCGACACCCTCTTCTGACCTCCGCAGCACTGCACGACATGGGTACACAAACCTACATGCAGACAGTACATTCATACACATACAAAGATAAATAAATAAAATTAAAAAAAGAGTGAAGACAAAATAAATCATTCTAAGATGAAGGAAAGCAGTGAATCAATCTCTAGGACACCTGCTCTGGGAGACCTGTTCTTCAGGAGAGAGAAAAACAACAGCAGGAACCTGGAACTTCAAGACTAAAAGAGCCACAGACTTGTTCTTCCCCTCCCCCACCAGAGTGCTATTTTTTCTTCTGAAATAAACAGTTTTAGGAGGAACTTTCATTCCATAGAGATGATACTACAGCATAAGGTGGAGAAGGGCTTACAGTGGTCTGGGATCTATATTTGAAGTGGCAAAATTAAATACTCAGTAGACTGTGAGAAGCTAAGTGTATATTTTATCATCTCTATGACAACCATGAAAATAAAGATATAAAAAATGTAGTCAAGACACAAAAAGATGACTTAAAATAAAATACAGTAAAAATATTCAAATAATCCCCCGAAGTAGGCAGGGAAATACAGGGAGAACATAACAGGGGGAGGCTGTCAAATAAAATGGTGGTTTTAGATCTAGGCATGTGTACTTATTATGGCAATCTCTTCAAAAGCACATAAGCAACATGCCCACATAGCAGTCTACTCCTGTGCTCTCTTTCAAAACATTATACCTTACTCAACTGAAGTCTCCACCTTCTGTCACAGTTGTGCTTAGACAACTGAAATAGTTTGAACCCAAACCATCCTAGCATTAAGATAACCAGTTCACTGAGAACATAGCAGCACACATCTGTGAATATGCCACCTCTGCTGAAAAGTGAAATCTGGTCCAAGCTGAAGCAATTTAATGGTGAAGAGAAATGACTACACACATGCTTGCCAAGTTTAACCATTTCAGCTTTTTTCAAAAGCCAAACAATTAAAGCGGACTGTCACAGGCAGTCATTTAATAAATTCAGAATGTATAAATTCTGACTGATAAAATTCTAGCCCTGTGCATAATTAGAGAAGGCTAATTTTTTTTTGAAGACAGGGTTTCCCTGTAGCCCCAGCTGTCCTGGAACTCACTCTATAGACCAGGCTGGCCTTGAGCTCACAGAGAGCCACCTGCCTCTGCCTCCCGAGTGCTAGGACTAAAGGCGTGAGCCTCCACACCTGGCTTAAAGACAATTTTTTTGTTTTATTTCTGTATGTGTATGAATGTACTGTCTGCATGCAAGTCTGTGCACCCGTGTTGTGCAATGCCCCAGAGGTCAGAAGAGGGTGTCAGATTCCCCTGGAACTGGAGTTCTCCTGGAATTGGAGTTTCAGACGGTTCTCGGCCACCATGTGGGTGCTGGGGATCGAACCCGGGTCCTCTGCAAGAGCGGTCAGCGCTCTTAACCGCTAGGCCATCCCTCCAGCCCTAAAGACGATTCTTGACCACCATGTGGGTGCTGGGAATCGAACCCTGGTCCTCTGCAAGAGCAGTCAGTGCTCTTAACCACTGAGCCATCTCTCCAGCCCTATATTTCTTATAGAATAAAAATTATAGTATTTCATTTTTTTTCTGGTATTTTTGAGACAGGGTCTCCCTTTAGTCCCAGCTGGCCTGAAACTTGCTCTGTAGACCATGCTGGCCTTGAATTCACAGAGATCTGCCTGCCTCTGTCTCCTGAGTGCTGGGATTAAAGACATGCGCCACCATGCCTGGCATTTCATATTTTATAAAATATACAGAAATGTTAAACATACTGAAGGGTTAAAGCTTGTCTGATCTTTGGTTCAAAGTCTGAATAAAATTCTAGTTCACCTTCTATAATTTTTATAGTCATGTATTTCTTGGCCTTTATTAAGTGTTAATCTTTATATAATCAAAGATGGCTGTGTTTCAGATTTCAGCAATATTTTATACATATTTAACTTTGGGTGTAGATCTCATACTTTGAATTGGTATGCAAAGTTCATGAAAATTATGATGCTAAAGGTGGGTGTGGAGGCACTGTGGAGGCTTGTAATCTCACATCTGAGGAGGTGGAGACAGGCTTGGGGCTCACCGGCCAGCCAGCCCAAGTTACTTGGCAAGTTCCAGGTTAACGAGACCCAAAAGGCAAGGTGGTGATTCGAGGCTGACAGAGACGGAGGGAGGGAGAGAGGGAGAGGGAGACAGAGATTATGATACTTAATGGATCTAGGCCATAACAGCTATTAGATAGATATCTGAACTCAATACTTCTCTTTAAATACAACTATTATAAACCCTGAAACCAATTTAGTTTGACTTTCCTCACTGATTTCAACTTAAACTACCTTTCTTCCTAAATCATGTTTGCCAAATGCTTTGAGGTCACCCCTATCAGCAGGTTAATCCAATCACAGCAATAATAAGAGCTAATATTTACTGAATGCTCTATTTTAGATATGGTTCTTAATGTATATTATGGTTTCATTCAACCCTCCTACCATCCTGCAAGCTTACGGAAGTGGGGTGTGGTTTGACAAGCCATTTCGTTGAGGCCAGATCCAACCAACGCACCATGTTTTTCTTTTTCTTTAGAGCCTCAGAGAAAGAATAGTGTTCATTATTTTGTCTCTTGGTCTGTAGGCCTTAAATATTTACTATTTGGTCTTTTAATTTTTTTAAAATTTTATTTATTTCTGTGTGTGTATCAATGTACTGTCTGCATGTAGGTTTGTGCACCTGTGTCGCGCAATGCTGCGGAGGTCAGAAGAGGGTGTTGGATTCCCCTGGAACTGGAGTTCTCCTGGAATTGGAGTTTCAGATGGTTCTTGGCTGCCATGTGGGTGCTGGGGATCGAACCCGGGTCCTCTGTAAGAGCAGTCGGCGCTCTTAACTGCTAGGCCATCTCTCCAGCTCCTATTTAGTCTTTTAAACAGAAACTTTGCTCTGAGGCCATCTGGGTTATAGAATGAAACACTATGTTACTCTCCCTTCCAAATACAACATAACAGCAGATCAGCTGATTTTTTTTAAGTGTGTGTGTGCGCGCATGCTCTTGGAGTCCAGAAAAGGATGTTAAATCCCCTGGTGCTAGAGTTCTAGGCAACTGTGAGCTGCCTGAGTGGGTGCTGAGAATCGAACTCAGTGCCCTCTGCTGCCTGAGTGAGTGCTGAGAATCGAACTCAGTGTCCTCTGGAAGAGCAGGAAGCCATCTTAACCATTGAGCCATCTCTCCTCTCCTCAGCTGATGTCTTAAAAAGATAGCACTGTTGGACTGGAGAGATGGCCTAGCGGTTAAGAGCACCAACCACTCTTACAGAGGACCCGGGTTCGATCCCCAGCACCCACATGGCGGCCGAGAACCGTCTGAAACTCCAATTCCAGGAGAACTCTAGTTCCAGGGGAATCCGACGCCGTCTTCTGACCTCCGCAGCATTGCACGACACGGGTGCACAAACTTGCATGCAGACAGTACATTCATACACATACAGAAAAAAAAAAAAGATAGCACTGTTTTGAAAGTGCTTAGATTTCAGAGCATTGTATTAGATGCCTAAGATAATACAGTGTTAAACTCTCACAAAATACTCTAGACCAAGGGCCAGCACTTTTTTTTTTTTTTTGCAAAGAAACAGAAAAGAAATACTTCAAGTTTCTGGGCCACATATGTTCTCTGTGACAAGTCAGCTCTGCTATTACGGCTTCAGAGCTGCCACACACAGATGAGCACAGCTGTGTCCGTCCAAGTTTTTATGAAATTTGAATTTCATGTAATTTTTAAGTGTCATAAAATATTTTTGTGTAAAATCCCTTCCCCCACTAAAAAATTGAACAAATCCCAGGGGCTGGAGAGATGGCCTAGCGGTTAAGAGCGCCGACCGCTCTTACAGAGGACCCGGGTTCGATCCCCAGCACCCACATGGCGGCCGAGAGCCGTCTGAAGCTCCAATTCCAGGAGAACTCCAGCTCCAGGGGAATCCGAGACCCTCTTCTGACCTCCGCGGCATTGCACGACACGGGTGCACAGACCTGCATGCAGACAGTACATTCATACACATACAGAAATTAAAAAAAAAAAAATTAAAAAAAAAATTGAACAAATCATTTATCTGCTGATAGGCCACAAAAGAATAGGCATTGGGTGGCTTGGTATGGTGGCGAATGCCTTTAACCCCAACACTCAGGAAGCAAAGGCAGATGGATCTCTATAAGTTCAAGGCCAGCTTGGCCTACATAGTGAGTTCCAGGCCAGCTGGGGCTACAGGATGTAGCTGGTCTATGCTATAGGACAGCACTACAGGGATTAAAACTAAAAGTGGAGACAGTGAGACCCTGTAAATACATAAACAAATGTAGAGCCCAGTACGTAAATGGAGGAAAACATTACCACAAAATATATTTAAAATATACTCATCGTAACTTATAACCAAGTATAAAATTACATACTACTAACTAAAAGTGTTCTAGGTAAAGTTATATTTAAAGGCATGAAGGGTCACCCTAGAGATAATACCAAGTCCAGGATAACAAAATCACAGTAAGGTCTATGGTTTTCTTTCAACTTAAAAAAATTATTTTTATGTGTATGAGGGTTTTGCCTGCATGTATGTGCACCACATGCATGCCTGGTGCCTGAGGCCACAAAAGGGCATTAGATCCCTTGGAATTGGAGGTACAGATGGTTGTGGGTCTCCATATGGGTGCTGGGACCCAAACCTGGGTCCTCTGCAAAAGCAGCCAGTGCTCCTAGCCACTGAGCCATCTGCAGCTCTCCTTTCACGGTTCATTCTCCCCTGTAGTGAAATCACAAGGTAAACAGGATCAGCCAGTTGACTGTGGTGGGAAGGAGACAGCTCACTTTTATAAGAGGATGCACACTACTCTATCAAGACTCACTTGTCTACACAGAACTTTTTTTTTTTTTTAATAGCTTATTTTTGGTCTTTTCGAGACAGGGTTTCCCTTTTAGTCCCAGCTGACCTGGAGCTCACTATGCAGATGGGGCTGGCCTCCTCCCGAGTGCCGGGATTAAAGGCGTGTACCACAACGCCTGGCAACATACAATTTTTTAATCTGTTTACCTATCTCCATCGCCTGGCTGTGAAGACACAGTTACTATAACAGTGAGAGCCACTCCATGCCCACAGGCTGAAGCAGCTGCCTGATTCAGTATACCCAGGGATGGCAATAACACGCAGACTTCACAGGAGGGAGATGAAATGTGTTCAGGAAACACACACACACACACACATATATGTTTTCCCTTTGAATGTGCTTCCCACCTAACTGTGGCTACTCTGTATTTTGTTTTTGTTTTGTTTTGTTTTTTTGATATTTAATACAGAAGTATTCTTATTCAACTTTTCACTCTGAAAATTCATCAGCTCAGTTCAAAACTGCTTAATTTGAGGGCTCACGCAGCCTGTGCTTCGTGATTATTTTTAAGCAGTTCTAAAACTAAAACTTACCGATTTAGATCTGCTGGGTATTCTGGGATACAGTATGTGTGAAGTCATGACAAAACAAAGTTGAAATATGAGCTACTGGCTAGAGACCAAGCAGCCGAAGACAGAAATTCAAGCTATGAAAAGTCCACACCTTACTCTTCTTTATTTTCAACTCATGTAGGAACAACATATACTTTATTTTGCTATATCAATGTTTGTGGGAATTCTTGCTAATGAGCAAACAAAAATGAAGCCAGTTTTCCAGTGACTTTCATTTTAGTGAAATTTCCCTCATGATGATCATCTTAAAGAAAATTATTCATTATTCTAGTTTGTCATGAAAACCAGAGATACTTGGTATAATACACCTTTAATAACTACTCTGTTTATGTTAAAAATGTCTTTTATTAATTAAAAAAACTGGGGCTGGGGATGTAGCTGAGTGGTGGAGTGCTTGCATGGACTGCTAAAAGCTTTGCATTCAGTTCTCAGCAAATAGCAAAGCACTACAAACCTAAATGCCAGCTAAGTGGAAAAAATGTGAATATACAATTATTTTCTATTTATTTACTTACTTATTTATTTGTTTGTTTATTTATTTATTTATTTATTTATTTATTTATTTATTTATTGTCTTTTTGAGACAGGGTCTCTCTTTAGTCCCAGCTGGCCTGGAGCTCCTTCACTATGTAGACCAGGCTGGCCTTGAACTCAGAGAGATCCGCCTGCCTCTGCCTCCCAAGTGCTGGAATTAAAGGTGTGCACGGCCATGCTCAGCCTAAGATGGTTCTTAGCTGCCATATGGGTACTGGGAATTGAACCCAGGTCCTCTGAAAGAGCAGTCAGTGCTCTTAACTGCTGAGCAATCTCTTCAGCCCCTATAATTATTTTCTAAGGGATACTAATAATATTCCTTAAATGATAAAACAATTTTGGTGGCCTGCCTTAAAGTGAGAGATCATTTTCACTGTCACCCCAGAAGCAAAGTACATTCTTCTTTGAAGTTATGGGAGAAATGAGATTTTGACAGGTGTAAAAATGTTGTACTCTCATAAACACTAGGAAAATGTCTTGCAAGACTCTTTCTCCTGCATTCAAATTTTCAATACATTCTTCTCTACACATTTCATAAAAAAGTTGCTGAAACCCACAGACCCTCAAACAATCTTCAATATTGCCTTGGTCTCGGTTGCCTGCCAGAATTTGATGGTAAGACCTTATTGATGAAGACACTACATATGTGATTCATAGAACAAATGAGGAGAAATCAAGTTGGTGCTGACCTCAAGCTTCATCTCTATTGTGTAGAAGTGCTATGCATGCTATTGGAAGAGAAAAGATAAAGGAATCATCAACCTGACCCAGCTAAAACCTGTGAACTACACTAACAACAGGCCTAACAAGACATGCCCATGGGTACAATAATGGCACCATTGCTATGGAAGCAACCAACCACCTTTCTAGTGGATTTAAGGCCTGCTTAATAAGATGGAGCTTGGTAGGTCGACCAGACTCCAAGGGATAGACCCACAAGTATTTAAGTAGAAACCTTAAAAAAAAAAAAAAAAAGAGGACATGAAGTCAGGCACAGCAGTGGAGTATTAGTAGGGTGGGAGTGGAGATAGGTGAGAGGATCTAAATGTGATCAAAATATAATGTATGAAATACTCAAAGTCAATAAAACTTTTTTTTCTTGAGACAGGGTCTCCTTACAGCCCCAGATGGCCTGGAACTCACAGAGATCCACCTGTCTCTGCCTCCTGAGCGCTAGGATCAAAGGCATGTACCACCACACCCGGCTTAAAGATGGTTCTTAGCTGCCATGTGGGTGCTGGGAATCGAACCTGGGTCCTCTGCAAGAGCAGTTGGTGCTCTTAACTGCTAAGCCATCTCTCTAGCCCCAATAAAAATAAATTTTTAAAAAAGAATATAAATCTCGAGCTGGGCAGGGTGGCGCATGCCTTTAATCCCAGATCTCAGGAGGCAGAGGCAGGTGGATCTCTGGTGTATTCAAGACCAGCCTAGTTTACAAAGTGAGTTCCAGGCTAGTTGGGGCTACAGGGAAACCCTGCCTCAAAAAGACACACACACACACACACACATACACACACACACACACACACACACAAATGAAAAAGCAAGCAGGAAAGAAAAAAGAATATCAATCTTGTCCTGCTGAGATGGCTCAGCAATACAAGGAGTATCCACCAATCCTGTTCTGAGTTTGATCCTTGGGACTCACAGGTAAAGGAGAGAACCGACCCTGGCAAGTTGTCTTCTGACCTCTATGCCTACACTGTGCTGTTTGCCTCAATATAAGTAAATAGATTTTAAAAAGGATCTAAATCTAAAGTTCAATTACTGGAGGGTTTGCTATGCCTTTCTTATTATAAACCTCTTTTGTAAGAGCAGAAAGTAGTTTAATACTCCTTGAATGAATACAAGGAAGAATAAAATACATCCTATGATTTCAATATTCACAGAATATCCTACCTGGCCATACTCAGGAATGCTTACTATCAAGTTCTTTTGTTCTTGTCAATGGATTAAACTTTTTTTAAAATTTTATTTATTTATTTATGTGTATGAATGTACTGTCTGCATGTAGGTTTGTGCACCTGTGTCATGCAATGCCGTGGAGGTCAGAAGAGGGTGTCAGATTCCCCTGGAATTGGAGTTACAGATGGTTCTCAGCTGCCATGTGGGTACTGGGGATTGAACCCAGGTCCTCTGCAAGAGCGGTCGGTGCTCTTAACTGCTAGGCCATCTCTCCAGCCCCATCAATAGATTAAACTTTATTAGTATACAGTGTAATTTCTTATTAAAAATGGACACTCTTGACTGAAACAGTGAACTTCTGCTCAAAACAGTCAACTTCCCCATGGAGAATATTGAGAAAGACTGAGAAAGAGATGAATAGCATGTTTGGCAGAATGCATGAGCTCTGGAGGGGTGGGGGGATGGGGGGGGACACGGGTCTAGATTTGATAAAAAATATATGTATAAATAAAAAAAGATAAAAAAAATAAAAAATAAATGGACACTATGGAGCTGGAGAGAGCATTAGCTGTTCTTGCAGGGGGCCTGGGTTTGGTTTCCAGCACCCACATGTTGGCTAACCATCATCTGTAACTCCATTCCAGAGGATCTGACGCCCTCTTCTGGCCTTTGTGGCACTGTATGACACAGGTGCATTTACATACATGCAGGCAAAAACACTCATACACACAAAAATAAAAAAATAAATGAGAAAAATTGAACATTCTGATATTATACTAAGAAAAATTCGGATCAGAGTCTCTCTATTCCCCAGAGTTCAGCTGCTAATTGAAGACTTGTCATCAGGCTTTCCTGGGACTCTTCTGAAGTATTCTTTTTTTTTTTTTTTAATTTTTTATTTATTTCTGTATGTATATGAATGTACTGTCTGCATGCAGGTCTGTGCACCCGTGTCGTGCAATGCCGCGGAGGTCAGAAGAGGGCGTCGGATTCCCCTGGAACTGGAGTTCTCCTGGAATTGGAGTTTCGGACGGTTCTCGGCTGCCATGTGGGTGCTGGGGACCGAACCCGTGTCCTCTGTAAGAGCGGTCGGTGCTCTTAACCGCTAGGCCATCTCTCCAGCCCCTCTTCTGAAGTATTCTTACAAAGGCTGTATTCTTTGTCGTGTTCTCCTTCAGAGTTTGCTGACTGGCTCTGAGCTCAGGCTTAGCGTTCAGTGTGGCCACCTAGGCTCCTGCCTTAACTTTGACCTCTTACTTTCATGGAGCTCAAAGATCAGTAAGATAGAAGCCAACTCAAGTCATCTCCAAGCTTGTCAAACACAGAGCACACAAGCTGTACTGGACTCCTCGGTGTATGTGAAAACCCTTCCCAATGCCCTTCTTCTTAGCCTCGCCCTTCCCAGGCCTCCAGTCTGTCCGATGCTTGTCCCATCTACTGTCCCTTGGCCTGTGGGACTACACTACATGTTTTCACATTTTTTTTGGAAGCTGATACATGGGAAATCACCTAATCCCTGGCCAGATAAGGCAAAGTCAAGGCTTTACACTAGTTAGTTGCTCAGGGAACTGCTGGGTAAGCCCAAAGGCACAATTCAACAATTTTGAGAACAAGGTCTGTACTGACCAGCACCTTACTTCGGGAATGGTATGCCTTGGCAGGATCAGGGCTGCTGTGCCTGTGGCTGCTGCTGAGCTGGGAAGTGGAGCATAGTAGACAGAAAAGCCATGGTGCGCAGTCAGCAACATCTAGCAGACTCAGTCTGTATTAAGCACTCCCGTGGTTGTATGCTAATTAGATTGTGGAGTTACAAAAACACCAATTCTTGTCCTTCCTTTTCTTTATTTTTTAATTTTTTTTATAAGATGTGTGTGTGAGCCACCACACCCAGCTTAAAGACAGTTCTTAGCCACCATGTGGGTGCTGGGAATTGAACCCCGGTCCTCTGCAAAAGCAGTCGGCACTCTTAACTGCTGAGCCATCTCTCCAGCCCTTGTCCTTCCTTTTCTAAACTAGCTTAATGGTTGCTTCAGTGAGGGTGGAATCTGGGAATAGTCTATGTGCCTTTTCCCCCAGTCTCTCCTAAAAGCATTCCTTATATTGTCACATTTACCTTGATGTTATTTCTGTCTACTCCGTGTATTCAGGCAAGTTCCCTTAAACAAGACATTCTTTCCGCTATTCTTTTTTATTTTTATTTTTTAAGGGTATGAGCTTTTTTGTTTGTTTGTTTTGTTTTTGGAGACAGGGGCTCCCTATAGCCCCAGCTGTCCTAGAACTCACTCGGTAGACCAGGTTGGCTTTGAACTCACAGAAATCTGCCTGCCTCTGCCTCCCAAGTGCTAGGATTAAAGGTGTGTGCCACCACACCCTGCTTAAAGACAGTTCTTAGCCACCATGTGGGTGCTAGGAATCGAACACGGGTCCTCTGCAAGAGCAGTCGGAGCTCTTAACCACTGAGCCATCTCTCCACCCCCAGTGTATGAGCTTATTGCCTGCATGTATGTAAGTATAAGGAGATCAGATGAGAGCACGGGATTCCCTTGGAACTGGAGTTATGGATAGTTATGGATAGTTGTTAGCCATGGGTGGGAATTAAACTCAGGTCCTCCACAAGAGCCTCCAGTGCTCTTAACTGCTGAGCCATCTCTCCAGCCCCCTTTTCATTATTTTTTGTCTGTTTTTCTTATATAACCTTTAACAGATTCTCTAGAAAGTCTCTCCAACCTTTCAGACGGAGCCACGGGCCCATTTCTATTTCCACAGGACTTCTACACATTCTTTTACAGAGTTCAAATTATTGAAAATTATCTTTTTTTAATCTCCTTCAGCAAAAACAACAATAAAAGCAGCAATAAAAACCTTAATAGCAGTCCCAAGTACACAGCATTGGCTTCCTGGATGGTCTTAGTACAGGCACTGACTCAGCAGGGGAACACTCAGCTCCTAATCTCTGCCCAGCCCAATGCTGGGCATTCAATAGTTAACAAGGTGGCTTTAAGAAGCAAAGTTCCCTATAACAAATAAGCACCGCAATCTGATTTTTCCTTCTAGCTCCTTACGTTCTGGTTGCTTTTCATTGGGTGTTATGGATCGGACAAAATCTTGTGGAGTCATAAACACTTCTGTTTCACCAGGTTCATTAATTATTTTCAAGGTGGCAAAATATCTGAAGATTTTGTCTGGTGTGGAGTAGGCCCGAATCCTATTTTCGTATTCCATCACCTAGAATTAGAAATGAGAGAGTGTTACAACATTAGATTCGCTCCCCTCTCAGCATCCGCGCCTGGCAATTCTTGCCCCTTCTCATCTTATTTGGGGAGAAATTTTATCATCTCTCTTTTTCTGTTATTGGATTTTTTTATACAACATAAAAGCTCAATTTCAAAAGTTTTCCATTTTTTTTTCTTGCAAGGTATACCCCAGTTGAAACAGGTTCGTGAAACTTTGTTTAGAACTTATTTTATTTCTTTTTATTTTATGTGTATGACTGTTTTGCCTACAGGTGTGTAAATGCACCTGTGTCATGCACAGTCCACAGAAGCCAGAGAAGGCATTAGATCCTCTGGAACTGGAGTTACAGATGGTTGTTAGCTGCCATGTGGGTGCCGTCCTCTGCAAGAACAGCGAGTGCTCCTAACCACCAAGCCATCTCTCCAGTCCCTAGAACTCTTTTAAAAAAAGAATTTTCTCGGGCTGCAGAGATAGCCTAGCAGTTAAGAGCACTGACTGCTCTTGCAGAGGACCTGGGTTCGATCCCCAGCACCCACATGGCGGCTAAGAACTGTCTGTAACTCCAATTCCAGGAGAACTCCAGTTCCAGGGGGATCCGAGACCCTCCTCTGGACCTCCGCGGCATTGCAGGACATGGGTGCACAAACCTACATGCAGACAGTACACTCATACACATACAAAAATAAAAAAAATAAAAAAATAATAAAATATATTTAAAAAAAAGAATTTTCTCACATCTTCCATAACTGAAAGCTAGCAAGATTAAAAACTGTCATTAAGAGAATTCAAAAGGTCTCAGTAACAGGGTAAAATGCCATATATTGTAGCCTACAGGCTCTTAAATATAAACTTTAAAAAGGAGATTCACACAGCTGGGCGTGAACTCTCTGTGAGTTCAAGGCCAGCCTGTTCTACATAGTGAGCTCCAGGCCAGCTGGGACTAAAGGGAGACCCTGTCTCAAAAGGACAATAGATGATAGATAGATAGATAGATAGATAGATAGATAGATAGATAGATAGATAGATAGATAGATAGATAGATAGATAGATAGATGATAGATAGATAGATAGATAGATAGATAGATAGATAGATAGATAGATAGATAGGAGATTCACCTTACAGTTCTTTCTTCTGTACAATTTCCTGAATTCTTGAAGAAATAGACTTTGAGATTTCTAAGGTTTGATAGTTAGCATGCCTTGTAACATAAAATACATTAAATGATGGCATGAAAAATAAAACTGTATATCATGGAAATTCAATTAAAGGTCTGAAGCCCGGGGCCAGAAAGATGGTTCAAAGGTCAAGAGCACTGACTGCCCTTGCAGAGGACCTGGGTTCCATTCTTAGCACCTACACAGCAGCTAAAAACCATCCCTAATTCCA
The DNA here is from genome assembly GCA_009823505.1 of Rhizomys pruinosus. Classification (NCBI taxonomy): domain Eukaryota; kingdom Metazoa; phylum Chordata; class Mammalia; order Rodentia; family Spalacidae; genus Rhizomys; species Rhizomys pruinosus. The sequence continues at coordinate 175,641 of VZQC01004757.1, read as the reverse complement.
GTTCCAGGGGATCTGACACCCACTTTTGACCTCTGAGGGCACTGCATGACACAGGTACACTTATACACATGCAGGCAATACACTCATTGACATAAAATAACAAAATAAAATATTTAATAAGGTCTGAAGCACTTTAGACTATAAAATTAGTTGAACTCCCAAATCCCCAGCAAACCTCTAAACCCAGCATATACAGGAAGAAGCAGATGCATGCTCACCCTCTTATCAGACACACAGATCTCTACTTTGAGTATGGCGCACATAAAATACTGCACGAATTACATAACATTTTAGTGAAAATATGTCTCTCATACCTGAATTGTGCTTTACCTATTATCATTATTTTTTGAGACAGGGTCTCATGTATTCCTGGTTGGCTTCAGACTTGTTCTATAGACTAGGAGGACCTTGAACTTCTGATCCTCTGGCTTCAATCTCCTAAATGCTGTGATTCCAAGAATGTACCACCACGCCCAGTTTATAAAGTGCCAGCAATCAAACCCAGGGCTTTGTGCATGCTGGGTAAAGCACTCTACCAAGTGAGCTACATCCCCAGTTCTCAAATTTTACATATTGTGGTGGCCAATAATAAACAGTCTCTTCTAACTAGGAAATATGTCAATGCAATAAAGCCTAAAAACTCATCAGTTCCTATAAAGCAGGTAATATCTAAAAAAGTTATTGGTATTTTAAATCTGTCACATCAACACAGCAATTACTGTAAATGTCAGTCCTGGATAAATTCACTTCTAGGCCACTGCCGGCAACTGTTTAACAATGGTCTTAATTCCACTACCAAATATGCTTTTATCAACTGGAAAAGGACTACTAATTCATAACTCCATACAATAAGAATTCAATGAAAACTTGCATTAAAACTGTTTTATGGGGGGCTGGAGAGATGGCCTAGCGGTTAGAAGTGCCAATGCTCTTGCAGAGGACCTGGGTTCGATCCCCAGCACCCACATGGCGGCCGAGAGCCGTCTGAAACTCCAATTCCAGGGGAACTCCAGTTCCAGGGGAATCCGACACCCTCTTCTGACCTCCGCGGCATTGCACGACACGGGTGCACAGACTTGCATGCAGACAGTACATTCATACACATACAGAAATAAATAAAATTAATAAAAAAAATAAAAAAAAAACTTTTATGGAACTGGAGGGATGGCTCAGCAGTTAAGAGCACTGGCTACTCTTGCAGAGGACCAGGGTTGGATTTCCAGCACCCACATGATGGCTAACGACCATCTGTAGCTCCAATTCCAGGGGATCCGATGTCTTCTTCTGACCTCTGAGGGCATTGCATGACTACTTGTAACCAAATAGTAGATGAAAGGTGATTTCTCTTGGGGCTGGAGAGAAGGCTCAGTGGTTAAGAGCAGTGGCTGCTCTTGCCGAAGACCCGAGTTTTAATTCTCTTGCTCTACAATGGACACACCCTAGGCCATTAACCTTTAAAGTTTCCTGTGGTTGGATTTTACTGACACTAAAGGGCCATTCACTATCTCTGTTCTCTGTATTACTTGGACACTGGCAGCAGGGAGATATAGTTCAATACTATAATGCATGCTTAGTCCCAAAGTCTATCTTCAGCATCAAGGAAAAAAGGTAACATTAAAACAGGCAAAATAAAACCACATGTCTAGTGATGAACATTTGATCTGGGTGATGAAAATGAATGAGCTCACTCTTCCAGCTACCCCAGATGTTGAAAGGAAGAAGACAAGGGAAAGAGGCACTCTGAGCCCTGCTGCTGTTGAAGGAGCAAGAGGCCAAGAAAGTGAGAGCTGCCTAGTACATTTTTGTTGTACAGAACACTCCTTTATCAAATGCCTCCACTGTACGTGGCTGGAGCAGCACAGAGCTCCTATGTCAGTGGCTCAAACTGCCCCCTGGCCCTGAACTGCCAGGCAACTACCTGACTACTTAAACTGGCTCACAAAGGCAAACCAGAGACACAGCAAGATGAACCAGAGACTGACTTTAGGCCCAGGCTGAGAAGAAGGCTGTCAAAGAGGGGGTGTCCCTACCTACCAGGAGACCAACTGTCCCCTGAGCAAGGGTTATACCATTCCCACCCTGGTGGGAGACAAGGCTCAGCTGCACATGATCTGAATCCCATTGAGCTAGTTGCTTTCTGCCTGACTTGCGGCATAAAATAGAAGTTCCCTAAGGTTTCCCCAAGGGGAAGGAAGGCCAGTCGGGGACTTCCAGTTCCACAGGAAGATTTGGGCCACCATCAACTTTGCCCTGGTTAACTCTGAAGACAATGGTATCTAGCTAAGTTGGTGCTGAGATCACAAAATAAAAGGTAACTAGAGGAGGGGCTGGAGAGATGGCTAGCGGTTAAGAGTGCCAACTGCTCTTGCAGAGGACCTGGGTTCGATCCCCAGCACCCACATGGTGGCTGAGAACTGTAACTCCAGTTCCAGGGGAATCTGACACCCTCTTCTGACCTCCGCGGCATTGCACGACATGGGTGCACAGACCTACATGCAGACAGTACATTCATACACTTAAAAAATAAATAAAATTTGGGGCTGGAGAGATGGCCTAGAGGTTAAGAGCGCCGACTGCTCTTGCAGAGGACCCAGGTTTGATCCCCAGCACCCACATGGCGGCCGAGAACCGTCTGAAACTCCAATTCCGGGAGAACTCCAGTTCCAGGGGAATCCGACGCCCGCTTCTGACCTCTGCGGTCTGTGGGCATTGCTGGACATGGTGGCACAGACTTGCATGCAGACAGGACATTCATACACATACAGAAATAAATAAACATTAATAAAATATTTTTTTAAAAATAAATAAAAATTTTTTATTATTATTATATTTTATTTGTTTTTGTCTTTTCGAGAACAAGGGTCTCCTCATAAGCCCCGAGCTGCTCCTGGAACTCACTGTGTAGACCAGAGCGGGCCTTGATACTCACAGATCCGCCTCCCTCTGCCCGCCCTAAAGTGCTAGGATTCAAAGATGCGCCCACCACGGCCCGGCAAAATAAAAAATTTAAAAGAAAGAACTTAATAGCTATCAGGCCGACTTACCAATGATATGCCTCCATTGTCACTGGGAAAGCAATGCTCTGGGTCCCACCCGAACTCCAGGGCTCACACTGTTGAGCCAAAAAAGGTAAACCCTAAAGAGTTTTCTACTAAACAGGATTAAATGTGCACTGCTGAGTCTTCTTATGCAAAAATAAAAATCTCCTTTTAAAGAAAATGAATGAGAGGGAAGACATTATATTAAAATATCATTTTTAGGCTGACATCGGTGACATATACCTGGCTCTTCAGGAGGTGGAAGCAGCGAAAAAAGACAAAACCAAAACACATGCCCCAAAAAGAGAAAAAAAAAATCCATTTTGTGGGCTTCTCATGTCTACATTTTGTTTTTGTAGAAAAAAAAACAGTTTTAGGAACGCTGGCGAGAGATGGCCGCCCCTCAGCAGTTAAAGAAGTCGTTGATGTTTCTTTCAAAGGACCGGGGTTCATATTCCAGCAACCCACAGGTGGCTAAAAAACTGTCCTTAACTCCACTTGCAAGGAGGAGACATGACACCCCCTATTCAGCTTCTGTGACGGCACTGCAGGCACATGGTGACTTACATCCCATGCAGGCAAAACACTCATAAGGGTTTTGCCCTGGCATTTATCAAATGTAAACATAAAATAAATAAACAAAATCAACTAAAAAGAAAAAACCAATTTAAAAGTTTGGATGTTATATGTGATACGAACAGCAAAAGTAAATCATGGATAAAAGTTATGGCATAGATTTTGGCCACAGTAAGCGAAGAACTTTTTTGTTTTAAGTGTTACAACCAATCTGGTAAGCTCCCATTTTTTTTTTTTTTTTCCGTATTTTTTTTTTAGATGTATTTGCATGTAGGTTTTTGTGCACACGGGTTTTGCAAGCCACGGAGTCAGAGAGGGTGTTGGATTCCCCTGAACTGGAAGTAAAGATTTTCTCAGCCGCACATGTGGGCAGTGGGTGGGGATTGAACCTGGTCCTCTGCAAGAGAGCAGTCGCGCTCCTGAAATGGCTAGGCCATCTTCTCCAGCGCAGGAAGAAACTTCTTTACAGTACAGTATCAACCCCTACAAAAAACTTTAGAATAAGCATGTTGTAATTCCTTCTATAAACAAACATGAGAGGATTTAAAGTACGATCGGTCTTAGGGGAGAGGGTGGCTTCAGTGGTTAGAAGGTACTGGGCCTACTCTTGCAGAGGACCTTGGGTGTTTTGGTTCCCCAGACCTACATAGCAGCACTAACAACCATGCCATAACTCCAGTTTCCAGGGATCCAACATCCTCTTGCTTCTTGGGTACACTTACATAATGCAGGTAAGTACACTTGTACACATAAAAATAATAATAATAATATTAGAAAGAGAGAAATTAGTGCTTCTTCTCTTGTATGAAAATAGAAGCTCGGGCTGGAAGATGGTAGCAGTTAAGAGCGCCGACTGGCTCTTGAAGATGGACCCAGGTTCGATCCCAGCACCCACGACATGGCCTGAGAAAACCGTCCGAATCTGGCATGCAGACAGTACATCATACGGCATAAGTAAATAAATAATAAATAAATAGTAAATAAAACAATTAAATAATATAAAGAAAAATGATCTTCGTTTAATTTTAATTTATTGTTGTTTTGGTCTTTTTGACGACAGTAGTCTTCTCCCTGTAGCCCCCAGCTGTCCTGGAACTCACTCTGTGTAGACCAGCTGGCCTTGAACTCAAAAAAAAAAGATCCGCCTGCCCTCTTGCACTCCAAGGTGCTAGAATTTGAAAGGCATTGCACCAACCACGTCGGCTGAAAAACGAATCTCTTTAGAAAAAATGAATAAACTTCTTGAACTCATATAGAATAATAGAAATGATTTAATAAGTTTATGATTTTACATTTCTGCCAGTTTTCTAGTCTATTTTTTTAAAACATTTATTTTACATGATGTATGTGTTTGTGGTGTTGTTGTGTGCTGTGTGTGTGTGTGTGTGTGTAAATGTGTAAGGCCAAGACATGTGTGGAGGTCAGAGGAAGCTTTACAGCTCTCCTATTTGGGTTCTGAGATTGAACTCAGGTTGTCAAGCTCAGAGCAATTGCCTTTGCAACACTGAGCCATCTCCCCGACTACTCCAATCACTTACTTATTTTTAAAAGAAGTGTTTTCATCAGTAAAATTTCTGGGTTTTATTTTAAAAAAGCCCACATCTCTTTATAAATTATATTCATATACTTTGTAAACTTTGCTTTTAAAAACTGATACTTTTTTCTATTAATTTGAAAATAACTAAACAACATAAAGACCCATAGCTAAACATACTTAACCTGCTATTAATAAAACAATTTTGAGCCGGCGTGTGTGGCGCACGCCTTTAGTCCTACCACTTGGGGAGCAGGAGGCAGGCGATGATCTTTGGTTAGTTCAAAGGCCACGCTGTCTACAGAGGAGTTCCAGGAACAAAGCTGGGGCTACGGGAGACCCTTCTTTTTGAACAGACCCAAAAAAAAAAAAAAAAAGTTTATTGATTATTAAAATTATAGACAGAAGATTTACTTGCCATAGTTTGTATAAGCTATTTAAAAGAACAGACAGGAACTGAAACAAAAATCTCATCAAGGACATGAATAAGTGATGAAATGGATTCTTGGGGAGTGACTATATAATAATGAACAGAATCCTTTGTTCAAGGATAATGCAGACGATTATCCTTGAACAGAGGGAGATGGCTCTTCCTCTTGACGGGAAGTAACAACGTGGAAGGTGCTAGGAAAGGCGGATTACAAGACTGATCAGACACATGCGAGAGCTTAGCTCATCAGGAGCCAGGTCCAGGATCCAACGACTTCTGCCTCCCGCTCACGGAACAGTGAAGACGCATCATATGATATCGAAAATAAAAAAAAATTATAAAAAAAAAAAAAAAACTTTTTGATAGGAGCTATAGAGCTAGAATTAATACATTACACTGACAGTTTTTCTGTGAAGTATGAGGCACGGTCATCTGCTAAGGAGAAGACAGTTGAATGGAAGCAGGCTAATAAATTTGGTAATCTGAGTCATTCTGGACTCCCTAAAATGGAAAAGTATGTAAATGAAACTGGTAGCACAAGGTAAAGCTGAGCTTTGACTTTACTCAGACAGAATCAATGTCTCCTTACTAAGCCAACCAGGACGCTTGGTGAAGTGCTTGTGATAGATAACTTTTGTTCAAATTCACCTCAATTAGAAAAAGATGTAGAAGCTGAAAAGATGCATTTGTAATTTTATCTAAAAAGTTCTAAATTTCCCAAAGGAACTCTCCTTACAGATGCCCTAAACATATATGCAACAGCTATAGCATGAAATCTAATTTTCTTACGTATTTGTCTGTTTTTCCACAACTGAAAGTAACTCCCTGAAAATTTTCTCTTAACAAGCTGGCTATCTAAGAAGTCCATGGCTTCTGAGTGTTCATCACACACGTCCAACAAACTCCCACATCTACAATCACAGACATCAGCACAGTGCGACCCAAACTTTGGAAGAAAAGCTACCTTGCAGGAAGTCTGTGTTTTTTGTTTTTAACCTCCATAAGGGGTAAGGGTCACTCAGAGTTTCTATTGTCATGAGTACCGGGCTTCCTAGAAATTGTAAATGTTCCCAAACAAAGCTCATCCTCCTTTGATAATCTGTGACAAATCAGAAATAGCAAGAACTCAGCATAGATGATAATATTAAGCATTAAGAAAACCCAGAAAACAGGAATCATCTTACTATGGGAACACGAAGTACTCATCCTTAAGACCAACCCTACATACACTTAACTGTTCCCTTTGACTTCATACTCCATGGTACCTTTAGCTTAGAACAGGCTGAAAAACAGCAAGAAGTGAAGGAAACTCAGGAGTGACCGTGACCCATCTGGAAAACGGGCTAGGAGACAGCACTGTATCACTCCACCTCAGGACAAAGTTCTAATTAACTTGCAAATTTTGTCCATACTTTTCTGTCTCTGAATCCTGAGCGCTTCTTCTTCTTCTCTTCGAGGAAAGGCAAGACGCCAGTGTCTGCCGTCTTTCTGTCACTGTCATCGACTGTTCCTTCATTTCTTTATTCTTCCCTTTATCCCATGTCGAGTCTTTACATTGTGACATATGGTGGTGATTCTGCATAAGCCCTGGGTATGCAAAAGAGAAGGCTAGATTACTCATGAGGGCACACCACATTAACAGGCGAGCACACGCAGACACAGCTTACAAGAGCAATCAAATTTGTCAAAAATTATACATGAAGTTTCTCTAAAAAAATGAAAACAGAGCGGTATCCGCATTTGTTATTTGTTTGTTTTGGTTTATTTTTTTGTTGCTGTTCTTTGCTAACAAGTAGATGAAGAACTAAGAATGGAGTACACAAACTGTATGGAGCTCTACTTAGTAGGAGTTACCAAGAATCAGTTACATTCATTACAGTTGAAAGCAGAGCACCAGTGGGCCAAAGGCTGGGAATGGGACTGCTGCACAGTAACTGCCATTGATGGACAGGAGTTCCAGTTTGAAAAGAACAAAGTTCTAGAGATGGATAGGAGAAGGATGAGAAAGGCTGCTTTTCAAGGGTATGCCCTTTCATCTTGTAAGATGCTCTGGATCCCTGTTTCACAATGAGTTGTACTTAATATGACTGAGATTTATGTTTAAAAATGGTTTTAAAGCTGGGCGGTGGGTGGCGCACACCTTTAATCCAAACACCATGGAGGCAGAGGCAGGAGAACATAGAGCCTGGTCTACAATGTGAGTTCAAGGCCAGCCTGTCTAAGAGTGAGTTCCAGGATACTGGGGCTACAGGGAGACCCTGTCCTCGAAAGACCAAAAAAAAAAAAAAAAAGGTTAAGATGGTAAATTCTGTGCTGTTTACTAGAATGAAGAGATATTAATAGGGCTGGAGGGATGACTCAGCAGTTTGGAGTGCATCTGCTTTTGCCCTTCCCAGCATAGGAGCTGTGGCTCACGACGACCTGTAACTCCAGCTCCAGGGGGAGCCAACATCTTTTTCTAGCCTCTGTGGGCACCTGCACTCATATGCACATACATACCCCTATACAGACACATAGTTGAACACAGAATAAAAGAATTTTTAAAAATCTTCCGAGACTGGAGAGATGGATTAGCAGTTTAGCAGCATGGCTGCTCTTGCAAGGACCCGTTCAATTTTCCAGCACCAACATGGCAGCTAACAACTTTTTTTTTTTTTTAACTCCAGTTCCAGGAGGAAACTGATGCTGTCTTCTGACCTTATCAGGCACTCTGCACGACATGAGTGCACTTACATACTGCAGGCAGAACATTCAACAAATAATAAAATAAATTTTTAAATTAAAATAATTTCACCTGTGGGTGGTAGCACCCACTTTAAATCCCAGCACTTTAATAAATCCCAGCCACTGGGAGACAGAGGCAGTAGGATCTCTGGAGTATTGAGGCCAGCCTGGTCTACATAGTGAGTCCAGGACAAGCTGGAGCTACAGAGAGACCTGCCTCAAAATCCTAAACAAACAAATAAAATATTAATATGCATAGTAACAATATCAAGAAAGTAGAAAGTGAATGAAGCACATCACTGCAAGGTTCCTACATATATGGGAAGTGACAACTCTGCGAAGGTAGATTACGACAAACTCAAGAAGTGAGGTCTAGAGCCGGGATTGGCAAATTACACTCCATAGGTCAAATCCAGCCTCATACCTAGCTTGTAAAGCCCTTGATCTAAGAATGTGGTATAGTCTCAAACAGTTAAAAGGAATAAAAAATAATATTCTGTGGTACATGAAAATTATATGGAATTTAGTTTCCTTACCTATAAAGTTTTCTGAGACTCAGCTGAGGCCACACATTCTCGTATGGTCTATGGATACTTCTGAGCTACAACAGCAGCAACAGAACTACAACAGAGGCTTTACATCCCCCACTATCTAAAATCGGAGTAGAGCAGTGGGCTAGCATGGAGGTGGCCTTGAGTTTGATGTCAGAACCATCCACCAAAAGAGAGAGGGTCATTATCAGTATATGCAACCTCGGAATTCCATAATATGTGCAATTATATAATGTAAAATAAAAATAATAGAAAAAGGACAAGAGAGAGGAAAAAAGGAGAAGTCATTCATAAAAAGAAGTGAAAGAGCCAAGACATGGTGATCTATGCCAATAAACCCACCACTAAGAGGAAGCTGAGGTAGGTGGGTCCTGAGTTAGAGGCTAGGCTGAACTCTCTCTCCCGCCCTTAATCTGAATCTTAAAAATATGCCTGCTCTGGGGTCTGGAGAGATGGCCTATCGGGTTAAGAAGCGCTGACTGCCTTACAGAGGACACGTTTGATCCAGCACCCACGTGGTGCTGAGAACCATCTGTAACGCCAATTCCCAGGAGAACAGTTCCAGGGAATCCGACACCTCCTTCTGACCTCCACAGCAATTGCAACGACACGGGTGAACAAACCTACACGCAGACAGGCATGCATACACAATAATAAATAAATAAAATAATAAAGATATGCTGGCTCTGGAGAAGAAAAAGTTATAGACTTTTCAAAATTTAACCAACAAAAACTTTCTAAAGCAAGGCATGATAGCACGTGTCTATAATTCCCAACACTTGGGAAGCAGAGACAGAAGAATCAGTAGTTTAAGGTCAATACATGGCTACGAGCAGTTCCGGCCAGTCTGGGCTACATATGTGACCTCCTCTTAAAAACAAACAATAAAACAAGTATTTTTTTCTCAACTTCTTCAAGCACAGTTTGTCATCTTCTTTAAAGTAAGCCAAAAGATACTTCTAGATGCACACGTGCTTGGGCCAGGGAATTTGACTTAAAATTAACCAGTCAGGTGTGGTGGTGCGTGCCTATAATCCCAACGTGGGAAGCCGAGGCAAGAAGACTGTCATGAGTGTAAGCCAGGGAGTGTTAGCTACAGAGAGAGTACCAGGCCAGCAGGGGGTATGAAACAGACCCTGTCACAACCCTCTTCCCCTTCAAAAAGCATACAGGAATAACTGCAAAATGTTTGCTATAGAGAATGGGGTGGGGTTGGAGAGATGTCTCAGCAGTTAAGAGTGTTTGTTGTTCTTGCAGAAGACCCTGGGTTCAATTTCCAACACCAACATGGCAGCTAACAAATGTAACTCCCAGTTTCGGGGGATCCAACACCCCCTTCTGGTTTCTGCATGTGGTATACTTACATACAGCAGGAAACAGGCAATACACATAAAAGAAAATAATATTTTTTTTTAAATGTGTTGCTATGTATTACAGTAAAGAGGAACAAAAATGCATTTTGCACTTCTCCTTTCCTCTTTGCTGCATCCCTTCCTCTTTCTCTCTGCCCACCAGTTCAGATGTCTCCCGTGTCTCTATCTCTTCCTCCCAATTTGGCCTAGAAATTTTCCTAAGCTCATGCGCTCCTTTCTACTGCTCACATACTCTCATCAGCATCTCAGATGCCATTAATATCTTGCAGTCACTTCTTCCCACCCCCTGTTCCTTTTTCTGTTACTCTATCAGTCATTCCTAAAACCTGTCTCCAGAGCTGTCACAAGCTTTCTGTTTTCTAGCTGCCATGGTTATAAGTCTCTTCAAAACCTCTGGCTCGAGAATAAAATCTCAACTCCTCACTGGTATACAGAGCCTCTTATATCACAGACTCAAGCTGTTTGGAAAACTAGGTTTTTCTTTTCGCGTAGCCAATAATAACTTGACATACATTGACATTTTTATCTCCTAGAAGTTTCAGGCAAATGTTTATTCTTTTTTTTTAAAAAAAAAAAAAAAAAAAAACTGTATGTATGTATGGCATACATATATCTGGCACGTGTGAGTATAGGTAACTATAAAGTCCAAAAGAAAATCCTGAGTTCCAGAAGTGATGAATTGATCAGATAGACGAGGCCGGGCGCGTCCCGTGCCGCTGATTACCGAGGAAAAAAAAAAAAAAAAAAAAAAAAAAAAAGAAAATCCTGAGTTCCACAGAGCTAGAGTTACAGATGGTTGTGAAGGTGGCCCCACATGGGTGCTGCGAACCGAACTTGGCTCCTCTGCAAGAATACCAGGTGCTCTTGACCACCCAGCCTTCTCTCTAGCTCAGTATAACAGTACAGGCCTACTCAGGGATGGATATGCCACCTCATGCTGGTTTTATACATAAGGAAACCCAAGTGCATGTGTGTGAATCTGTACACACTCATAGAAGCTTGCTGGTGGGAACAGACAACAGTTTGGCAGTTCTTCAAAAATGTGTAAAAGGAAATACCATTGAACCCAGTGTGTGCTATTTTTGTCAACTTGACACAAACGAGGGACTTACCTGGGAAAGGGACACCTTTCAGCTGGGATCCTACATTGGGAGGGCCTTGGCCATGCCTGGTAAGGCATTTCCCTTAACTGGCTGATTGTGTGAGGGCTCAGCCCACGGTAGGTGGTAGTATCCATGAGGCAGTGGTCCTGGGTTGTATAAGCAAGCAGGCTGTAAGCCAGGCGTGTGGCGCAGACCTTTAATTCCTAGCACTTGGAGGCAGAGCAAAGGCGGAATCTCTTGTGAGTTCAAGGCAAGCCCGGTCTACATAGTGAAGTGATCCAGGCCAGCTGGATATAGAGAGAACCCTGTCTCAAAAAAAAAAAAGCACAAACAAAAAAAGAAAAAAGAAAAAAAAACAAAAAAAAAGAAGAAGAAAGCATGTGTCATGAGGCAGGGAGCAAGCCAGTAAACAGCAATCCTCATGGTCTCTGCTTCAATTACTGCCTCCAGTTCTGCTTGAGTTCTGACCCTTCTTCTCTCAAAGATGAAACTGTCCATGGGAATGTAAGATGTAATAGAACCGTTTTCCTCCCCAAGCTGTTTTGGTTGGAGTGCTTTATCACAATGATAGGAGACAAACCAGAACACCCAGTAATTTCATTGCTAGGTACACAGCCATGAGCGATATAAGACATTCCACCCCCAAACTGGTAAATGAATTATACTCATGGCAGTAATATCAATGACAGCACCCCCTACCAAAACAACAAACAACAAACAACAAGAAGCCAATCCAAACCCAGAAGCAACTCAAATGTCTATCAACAGATGATGGGTAAATAAAATGCAATGCACGGATACAGTAGAAAATCTGGCCACATGAGGAACTGAAATACTGATTCATGCTACAACATGGGATGAATCTTAAAAATATTGTACTAGGGGGCTGGAGAGATTGCTTTAGCGTAATAGGCAACCGAACTGATTGCTCTTGCATAGGGCCAGGGTTCGATTCCCAGCACTCACATGTCAGCTAGAACTATCTTTAGCTCCAGTTCCAGGGAATCTGACACCCCTTCTGACCTCCTCGGCATTGCATGACATTGGTGCAACCACCTACATGCAGACGTACACTCATACACATAAAATAATAAATACAAATTTTTTAAAAACCCACTGATTATATATACTTTAATAAAGATTCGGTGGAGTTAATATTGCAATAGGATTTTTATAAAAATGAACACATATAACAAGAGGCTAATTTACTGAAACCACAAAACATTGCTGAGAAAATTTTCCAAAGAACAAGTATATGAAGAAAAATACAGTATTCATGAACTGAAAGCTCTCCCCAATATTGATCCTCTCCAGTTTAATCTAGACTTAATATGGTCCCGTTCAAAATCTCAGCAGGTTCCATCGTAGAAATGACTGGCTGGTTATAATTTAGAGGCTGCTCTACTTTCGTTTCTGTCGCTGTGATAAAGTTCCCTAACGAAAAGCAACTGAGGGAGAAATGGGGTTGATCTGGCTTACAGTACAGGTTATAGTCCATTACTGAGGGAATCAAGCAAGAACAGAAAGTGTCACATCCAGTCAAGGGCAGAGAGACTGAGTGCATGGATGCTTGCTGCGTTGCTTGCCTCTTAACATGGTTCACAGCCCAGCCTAGGGATGCACCACCCACTGTACACAGGGAGATTTACCAATTAGCAATCAGAACAGTCCCCCACAGATATGTACACTTGCCAATCTGATAAGAGGAAATACCTCAACTGAACTTCCCTTCTCACTGTCTCTAGGGTATACCAGGCTGATAGATGAAGCTGATGAGGCAAGACCTAAAAGGATTAAAAAAAAAAAAAAAAAAAAAGACAAAAAAAACAGGGGCTGGGAGAGCACTTTTGTAGTAATATGTCTGTCTCTGAGTTGGATCCCAGACCTGCAAAATAAAATGAGAAAAAAATAATCTTTAAAAATTTAGTAGTAGGGGCTGAAGAGTGCTGAGCAGTTAAGAGGCACTGCCTACTCTGTTTTTTTTTTTTGTGGTCTTTTCCGAGACAGGGTCGTCCTTTATAGCCCCAGCTGTCCTGGACTCAACTCTGTAGACCAGGCTGGCCGTGAAACTCACAAAGATCCGCCTGCCTCTGGCTCCCAAGCGCTAAGATTAAGGGGGGTGCCACCACACCCCGCAAGCACTGCCTACTCTTACAAAGTACTTGGGGTTCGAGTCCAGCACCGCACATGGCAGCTAGCAAACTGTCCATAATTCCCAATTTCCAGGGTATCTGACACCCTTCTCTGAACTCCTCATGTCATTTCACAATACAGGTGCAATTTACACACATGTAGGCAAAAAACATTCATACACATGGAGTGAGGAAATAAATACAATACTTTTTAAAAAGTTAGTAAAGTTAGAGTAAAATTAAATATAAAATTAAAGTTGTAGATGTGTCACACTGTTCTATTTTTTTTTTTTTTTTTTGGCTTTTCGAGACAAGGGCTCAACACTGTTCTAAAGAAAAGCAGAGACTACTGGGACAGAATACACAGTTCAGGCAGCAAAGCCATTCATAAAATGACTTTAGCAAGTTTACCAACATAATTCAAGAGTATAAGAATGGTCTTTCAACAAACAGTGTTAGAATAACTACATTCAGGGGCTGAGTGCATAGTTCAGAGACAAAGCACCTGCCCAGCATGTGGCAGGGCCCTGGCATCATATACCACACCGACCAAAAACAAAAGCAAACCTCTATCTCACACCAACCACAAAAACTAACTTAAAACCAGTCCTAGATTTAAACACAAAAGCTAAAACTATAAAACTTAGAATATACAAGAGAAAAACTTTATGTTTGGGGATAAACAAAAAAAATCACTAACTTATAAGAAGATACTGATAAAGTGGACTTTCTCAAAACTGAAAGTTTCTGCTCGTCAAAGACAGAATGTTTAATCCTAGCACTCAGAAGCAGAGCAAGGCAGGTCTCTGTGAGTTCAAAGCAAGCCTGGTCTGCAGAGTGAGCGCTAGGTCAGCGGGACTAAGAGGAAGACCCTGTCGTCAAAAATAAAAAAAGTAAAAAAAAAAAAGTAAAGCATATTAAGGGATTGCTGAGCAAGTTCAAATCCTGGGCATTGCTGGGGGTTGTCTTCAACAGCACCAACGTTGGAAAACTACTTGGCAGTTTTGAATTAAGCTTATATTTACCTAGAAATTATATTCCCAGGTATTTAGCCAAAAGAAATGAAGATGGATATATGAATTTCAAGGCAGTTTTATTAAAGAGAGGGAAAAAAATCAAGAAATAACCCAAATATTCCTAATAACTGGACCCAACTAAGTATTCATTGAAAAGAATGACTATTTTGATTCAATAAGATTCAAGGCTGATAACATATGGATAAATTACAAAAACATTAGGCTAGCTAAAGAACCATAATAACCAGAGGGCATATTTTTTCTATTATTTGCTATTCCATTTTATTTGTTTGCTTGTTCTAAAGACAGGCCCCCCGCTCCCCCCCAAAAACTTGTAAATGATGCCGCTTGGCTTAGTCTCCCAAGGCCTGGGTTTTTAAGCCTGTCTCACCACACTTGGCTCTAAAAAATACATTCTTTATGATTTCACCTACATTAAATTTTAGAAATTAAGATTAGTCTACATTGATAAAAAAAAAAAAAATCAGCTCAGTAGTTGCATGGAATGGTGGGTAATATATGAGATAGCCTACGAAGAGGCAGGAGGAGATGGACCTTATGGGTTGGTAGAAATGTTCTGTGCCAGGCTGGAGAGATGGCCTGGCGGTAAGGAGCAACAACCGCGCTTAAGAGGACCTGGGTTCGATCCCCAGCAGTCACATAGTGCCAAGAACCATCTGAAGGACCTCCAATTCGAGGAGAACTCCAGTTCCGGGATCAACACCGCTTCTGACCTCCGTGACATGGCATGACATGGGTGCACAGATCTGGAAATGCAGAAAGTACATTCATAACCTACAGAATAGATAAAATTAAAAAAAAAAAGAGGAGGGAAAAATGTTCTGTGCCTATTGATTGGGGGTGGTTACACAGCATAGACATTTGTTAATAATCAGTGACTATCTATTAAAAATGGACATCATTAATTTATATCCTTATGATTTTGATTCATAGAATTAAAATAGATGTTTATATTTGGGGCTGGAGAGATGGCCTAGTGTTAAGAGAAGCATGACTGTTCTTGCAGAGGACCTGGGGGTCGATCCCCAGCACCCCAGGGCAGCTGAACCACCTTAACTCCAGTTCCAGGGGAATCTAACATCCTCTTTTGANTAGGTTTGTGCACCCGTGTCATGCAGTGCCTCAGAGGTCAGAAGAGGGTGCTGGATTCCCCTGGAACTGGAGTTCTCCTGGAATTGGAGTTACAGACGGTTCTTAGCCACCTTGTGGGTGCTGGGGACTGAACCCGGGTCCTCTGCAAGAGCAGTCAGTGCTCTTAACCGCTAAGCCATCTCTCCAGTCCCTGGTACATGCCTTTAATACTGGCTCTCTGGCAGTGGAAGCAGCAGTAAGTTGAAGGTCAGTTTGCGATCCATAGTGAATTTTTTAAGTTAATTTTATTTTTTGGCCTTTTTGAGACAGGGTCTCCCTGCAGCCCTAGCTGGCATGGAACTTGCTATATAGACCAGGGTGGTCCGCAACTCACAGGAATCCACCTTCCTCTGCCTCTCAAGTACTGGGATTAAACGTGTGTGTGCCACCATGCCTAGTTGAATCTTTTTTTTTTTAAGACTATTTATTTATTTATTTATTTATTTTTATGTGTATGAATGTACTGTCTGTATGTAGGTTTGTGCACCCGTGTCCTGCAGTGCTGCAGAGGTCAGAAGAGGGTGTCAGATTCCCCTAGAACTGGAGTTGAAGACGGTTCTCAGCCACCATGTGGGTGCTGGGGATCGAACCCAGGTCCTCTGCAAGAGCAGTCAGAGCTCTTAACCGCTAGGCCATCTCTCCAGCCCTGAATCTTTGTTTTACAAACCAACAAAAGAAGCTTCAGCTCAATGCTGAAAATCTGAAGAAAACAGAAAAGGTTAAGAACAATAGTAACAACAACCGTCCAACTTAAATAACAGAAATAACCATTTCCAACACGTTCAGATATGCATTGTTTATCTTTTCTATTCATCATTACACACCGATGCATTTATTATTTTGGGATATTTGGGTTGCCTGATGGTGGCTGGGTTAGATAGAGTGCCTTTGGCCCAGCTGGCTTCATACAAACAAAACCAATTCCACACTTTTATTATTGAAGCTCTGGCTCATAAACTTGCCCTTCACAAAAGATCTGCTGTGTAGTGTGTAAATATTTAATTTAATCCACGTCCACTTAGGTCTGCTGGTGTTTGTTATTCATTTAGAGTCAGCATGCTACACAGTGCCAAATTTATCTGCCAATTCACTCTATTCCATTAACTTGGAAAGAAGGAAGGAAGGAAGGGAAAGAAAAAGAAGGAAAGAAGAAAGGAATACATCGGAATTGTTATTGCTATACAGACAGCAAATACAATACTCAGGTGATCAAGTACATTTTTCCTTTCTTTTTTTGGTCTTTTTGAGACAGGGTCTCTCTGTAGCTCCAGCTGTCCTGGAACTCACTCTGTAGACCAGGTTGACCTTGAACTCACAGAGATCCATCTGCCTCTGCCTCCCAAGTGCTGTAATTAAAGGCATGTGCTACCATGCCCAGCAATTTTTTCCTTTAATTTTATTTTATTTTATTTTATTTTTTTTTGTCTTTTCGAGACAGGGTCTCCCTGTAGCCCCAGCTGTCCTGGAACTCACTGTGTAGACCAGGCTGGCCTTGAACTCACTCCGCCTGCCTCTGCCTCCCAAGTGCTAGGATTAAAGGCATGCGCCACCACGCCCGGCAAAATAAATAAAAATTTTAAAAAAAGGTAACTAGATAGCTATCAGGACCGACTACAATGATATGCTCCATTGTCATTGGAAAGCAATGCTCTGGGTCCGAACTCCAGGGCTCACACTGTTGAGCCAAAAAAGGTAAACCCTAAAGAGTTTTCTACTAAACAGGATTAAATGTGCACTGCTGAGTCTTCTGTATGCAAAAATAAAAATTCTCCTTTTAAAGAAAATGAATGAGAGGAAGTAATTATTATAAATATCTATTTTTAGCTGAGCATGGTGACATATAATCCTGGCTCTCAGGAGGTGGAAGCAGGACAAAAAGACAAAACCAAAACACATGCCCAAAAAGAAAAAAAAATCCATTTTGTGGCTTCTCATGTCTACATTTTGTTTTGTAGAAAAAACAGTTTTAGGGAGCTGGAGAGATGGCTCAGCAGTTAAGAACCTTTGATGTTCTTCCAAAGGACCTGGGTTCAATTCCTAGCACCCACAAGGTGGCTAAAAACTGTCCTTAACTCCAACTTCAGGGGAACTGACACCCTATTCTAGCTTCTGTGAGGCACTGCAGGCACATGGTGACTTACATCCATGCAGGCAAAACACTCATAGTGTTTTGCCTGCATGTATGTAAAATAAAATAAAAATAACAAAAATTAAAAAAAGAAAAACAATTAAAAAGTTTGGATGTTATATGTGATACTGAACAGCAAAAGTAAAATCATGGATAAAAGTTATGCATAGATTTTGGCCAAGTAAGGAAGAACTTTTTTTTTTAAGTTGTTACACCAATCTGGTACTTTTTTTTTTTTTTTTCCGTATGTGTATGAATGTACTTTTGCATGTAGGTTTGTGTACCCGTGTCGTGCAACGCCACGGAGGTCAGAGAGGGTGTTGGATTCCCCTGGAACTGGAGTTAAAGATTGTTCTCAGCCGCCATGTGGGTGCTGGGGATTGAACCTGGGTACTCTGCAAGAGCAGTCGGCGCTCCCAAATGCTAGGCCATCTCTCCAGCCCAGGAAGAACTTCTTTACAGTACAGTATCAACTACTTTAGAATAAGCATGTTGTAATTCCTCTATGAAACAAACATGAAGAGGATTTAAGAGATACGGTCTTAGGCTGGAGAGGTGGCTCAGTGGTTAAGAGTACTGGCTACTCTTGCAGAGGACCTGGGTTTGGTTCCCAGCACCTACATAGCAGCTAACAACCATCCATAACTCCAGTTCCAGGGATCCAACATCCTCTTCTGTCTTCTGTGGGTACACTTACATAAATGCAGGTAAGACACTTGTACACATAAAATAATAAATAATAATATTAAAAAGAGAGAAATAGTCTCTTCTCTTTAGAAAAATGAATCTCGGGGCTGGAAAGATGGCCTAGCAGTTAAGAGCGCCGACTGCTCTTGAAGAGGACCCAGGTTCGATCCCCAGCACCCACATGGCGGCTGAGAACCGTCTGAATCTGCATGCAGACAGTACATTCATACACATAAGTAAATAATAAATAAATAAATAAGTAAATAAACAAATAAATAATAAAGAAAAATGAATCTCTTTTTTTAATTTTATTTATTTTTTTGGTCTTTTTGAGACAGTGTCTGTCTCCCTGTAGCCCCAGCTGTCCTGGAACTCACTCTGTAGACCAGGCTGGCCTTGAACTCACAAAGATCCGCCTGCCTCTGCCTCCCAAGTGCTAGAATTAAAGGCATGCACCACCACGTCCGGCTGAAAACTGAATCTCTTTAGAAAAATGAATCAAACTCTTGAACTCATATAGAATAATAGAAATGATTTAATAAGTTTATGATTTTACTATTTCTGCCAAGTTTTCTAGTCTATTTTTTAAAACATTTATTTTTACATGTGTATGTGTTTGTGTGTGTGTGTGTGTGTGTGTGTGTGTGTGTGTGTGTGTTGTAAATGTGTAAGGGCCATAGCACATGTGTGGAGGTCAGAGGACAGCTGTACAGCTCTCCTATTTGGGTTCTGAAGATTGAACTCAGGTTGTCAAGCTCAGGAGCAAGTGCCTTTGCACACTGAGCCATCTCCCCAGACCTACTATACTTACTTATTTTTTAAAGAAGTGTTTCAGTAAAATTTCTGGTTTTATTTTAAAAAGCCCACATCTCTTATTAAATTTATTCTATATACTTTGTAACTTTTGCTTTTAAAAACTGATATTTTCTATTAATTTGAAAATAACTAAAAAAATAAAGACAAATAGCTAAAATACTTAAAATTGCTATTAATAAAAAATATGAGCCGGGCGTGGTGGCGCACGCCTTTAGTCCTAGCACTTGGGAGGCAGAGGCAGGCGGATCTTTGTGAGTTCAAGGCCAGCCTGGTCTACAGAGTGAGTTCCAGGACAGCTGGGGCTACAGGGAGACCCTGTCTTGAAAAGACCAAAAAAAAAAAAAAAAGTTTATGATTATTTAAATTATAGACAGAAGATTCTTGCCATGTTTGTATAAGCTATTTAAAAGAACAGACAGGAACTGAAACAAAAATCTCATCAAGGACATGAATAAGTGATGAAATGGATTCTTGGGGAGTGACTATATAATAATGAACAGAATCCTTTGTTCAAGGATAATGCAGACGATTATCCTTGAACAGAGGGAGATGGCTCTTCCTCTGAGACCAGGGAAAGAAATAAGAACTGTTTCTGACATAGATTAGATAGGCTTTATAGCTTTAGGGCTAGAAATTAATACATTACACTGACAGTTTTTCTGTGAAGTATGAGGCACGGTCATCTGCTAAGGAGAAGACAGTGAAATGGAAGCAGGCTAATAAATGGTAATCTGAGTCATTCTGACTCCCTAAAATGGAAAAGTATGTAAATGAAACTGGTAGCACAAGGTAAAGCTGAGCTTTGACTTTACTCAGACAGAATCAATGTCTCCTTACTAAGCCAACCAGGACGCTTGGTGAAGTGCTTGTGATAGATAATTTTTGTTCAAATTCACCTCAATTAGAAAAAGATGTAGAAGCTGAAAAGATGCATTTGTAATTTTATCTAAAAAGTTCTAAATTTCCCAAAGGAACTCTCCTTACAGATGCCCTAAACATAGCACACAAGCAGAAATCACTCCTCTTCTTACAGTATTTGCTGTTTTTCCACAACTGAAAGTAACTCCCTGAAAATTTTCATCTTAACAAGCTGGCTATCTAAGAAGTCCATGGCTTCTGAGTGTTCATCACACACGTCCAACAAACTCCCACATCTACAATCACAGACATCAGCACAGTGCGACCCAAACTTTGGAAGAAAAGCTACCTTGCAGGAAGCTGTGTTAACTCCATAAAGGGTAAGGGTCACTCAGAGTTTCTATTGTCATGAGTACCGGGCTTCCTAGAAATTGTATGTTCCCAAACAAAGCTCATCCTCCTTTGATAATCTGTGACAAATCAGAAATAGCATAGAACTCAGCATAGATGATAATATTAAGCATTAAGAAAACCCAGAAAACAGGAATCATCTTACTATGGGAACACGAAGTACTCATCCTTAAGACCAACCCTACATACACTTAACTGTTCCCTTTGACTTCATACTCCATGGTACCTTTAGCTTAGAACAGGCTGAAAAACAGCAAGAAGTGAAGGAAACTCAGGAGTGACCGTGACCCATCTGGAAAACGGGCTAGGAGACAGCACTGTATCACTCCACCTCAGGACAAAGTTCTAATTAACTTGCAAATTTTGTCCATACTTTTCTGTCTCTGAATCCTGAGCGCTTCTTCTTCTTCTCTTCGAGGAAAGGCAAGACGCCAGTGTCTGCCGTCTTTCTGTCACTGTCATCGACTGTTCCTTCATCTTTATTCTTCCCTTTATCACCGATGTCAGTCTTTACATTGTTGACATATGGTGGTGATTCTGCATAAGCCCTGGGTATGCAAAAGAGAAGGCTAGATTACTCATGAGGGCACACCACATTAACAGGCGAGCACACGCAGACACAGCTTACAAGAGCAATCAAATTTGTCAAAAATTATACATGAAGTTTCTCTAAAACATGAAACAGACTGGGTAATCCCATTTGTTTATTTGTTTGTTTGTTTATTTTTGTTGCTGTTCTTTGCTACAAGTAGATAAGAACTAAAATGAGTAACACAAACTGTATGACTCTACTTATAGGAGTTACCAAGATCAGTTACATTCATACAGTTGAAAGCAGAGCACAGTGGCCAAAGGCTGGGGAGATGGGGACTGTGCAGTAACTGCTTGATGGACAGGGAGTTCCAGTTTGAAAAGAACAAAGTTCTAGAGATGGATAGGAGAAGGATGAGAAAGGCTGCTTTTCAAGGGTATGCCCTTTCATCTTGTAAGATGCTCTGGATCCCTGTTTCACAATGAGTTGTACTTAATATGACTGAGATTTATGTTTAAAAATGGTTTTAAAGCTGGGCGTGGTGGCGCACACCTTTAATCCTAGCACTTGGGAGGCAGAGGCAGGCAGATCTTTGTGAGTTCAAGGCCAGCCTGGTCTACAGAGTGAGTTCCAGGATAGCTGGGGCTACAGGGAGACCCTGTCTCGAAAAGACCAAAAAAAAAAAAAAAAAGGTTTTAAGATGTGAAAATTCATGTGCTGTTTACTATAATAAAGAATATTAATAGGGGCTGGAGGGATGACTCAGCAGTTTGGAGTGCATCTGCTTTTGCCCTTCCCAGCATAGGAGCTGTGGCTCACGACGACCTGTAACTCCAGCTCCAGGGGGAGCCAACATCTTTTTCTAGCCTCTGTGGGCACCTGCACTCATATGCACATACATACCCCTATACAGACACATATTTGAACACAGAATAAAAAAATTTTAAAAATCTTCCGAGACTGGAGAGATGGCTTAGCAGTTAGCAGCACTGGCTGCTCTTGCAAAGGACCCAGGTTCAATTTCCAGCACCAACATGGCAGCTAACAACTGTCTGTAACTCCAGTTCCAGGAGGAAACTGATGCTGTCTTCTGACCTCTATCGGCACTGCACGACATGAGTGCACTTACATACATGCAGGCAGTACATTCATACAAATAAATAAAAATAAAATTTTTAAAATTTAAAATATTCACCTGGGCGTGGTGGCACACCCCTTTAATCCCAGCACTTTAATCCCAGCACTCGGGAGACAGAGGCAGGAGGATCTCTGGGAGTTTGAGGCCAGCCTGGTCTACATAGTGAATTCCAGGACAGCTGGAGCTACAGAGAGACCCTGCCTCAAAAATGCCTAAACAAACAAATAAATATTAATATACATAGTAACAATATCAAGAAGTAGAAAGTGAATAAAAGCACATCACTGCAAGGTTCCTACATATATGGGAAGTGACAACTCTGCGAAGGTAGATTACGACAAACTCAAGAAGTGAGGTCTAGAGCCGGGATTGGCAAATTACACTCCATAGGTCAAATCCAGCTTCATACCTAGCTTGTAAAGCCCTTGATCTAAGAATGTGGTATAGTCTCAAACAGTTAAAAGGAATAAAAAATAATAATATTCTGTGGTACATGAAAATTATATGGAATTTAGTTTCCTTACCTATAAAGTTTTCTGAGACTCAGCTGAGGCCACACATTCTCGTATGGTCTATGGATACTTCTGAGCTACAACAGCAGCAACAGAACTACAACAGAGGCTTTACATCCCCCACTATCTAAAATCGGAGTAGAGCAGTGGGCTAGCATGGAGGTGGCCTTGAGTTTGATGTCAGAACCATCCACCAAAAGAGAGAGGTCAATATACAGTATATGCAGACTCGGAATTCCATTAATATGTGCAATTAATATATGTAAATAAAAATAAGAGAAAAAGGACAAGAGAGAAGGAAAAAGGAGGAAGTCAATCATAAAAAGAAGTGAAAGAGCCAAGACATGGTGATCTATGCCAATAAACCCACCACTAAGAGGAAGCTGAGGTAGGTGGGTCCTGAGTTAGAGGCTAGGCTGAACTCTCTCTCCCGCCCTTAATCTGAATCTTAAAAATATGCTGGCTCTGGGGGCTGGAGAGATGGCCTATCGGTTAAGAGCGCTGACTGCTCTTACAGAGGACCCGGTTTGATCCCCAGTACCCACGTGGTGGCTGAGAACCATCTGTAACTCCAATTCCAGGAGAACAGTTCCAGGGGAATCCGACACCCTCTTCTGACCTCCACAGCATTGCACGACACGGGTGCACAAACCTACACGCAGACAGTACATTCATACACATAAATAAATAAATAAAATAAATAAAAAATATGCTGGCTCTGGAGAAGAAAAAGTTATAGACTTTTCAAAATTTAACCAACAAAAACTTTCTAAAGCAAGGCATGATAGCACGTGTCTATAATTCCAACACTTGGGAAGCAGAGACAGAAGAATCAGGACTTCAAGGTCATACATGGCTACGAAGCAAGTTCCAGGCCAGTCTGGGCTACATATGTGACCTCCTCTTAAAAACAAACAATAAAACAAGTATTTTTTTCTCAACTTCTTCAAGCACAGTTTGTCATCTTCTTTAAAGTAAGCCAAAAGATACTTCTAGATGCACACGTGCTTGGGCCAGGGAATTTGACTGAGAAAGTACCCAGAGTCAGGTGTGGTGTGCGTGCCTAGAATCTCCACACGTGGGAAGCCGAGGCAAGAAGACTGTCATGAGTGTAAGCCAGGGAGTGTTAGCTACAGAGAGAGTACCAGGCCAGCCAGGGGGTATGAAACAAGACCCTGTCACAACCCTCTTCCCCTTCAAAAAGCATACAGGAATAACTGCAAAATGTTTGCTATGTATGGGGTGGGGGGTTGGAGAGATGGCTCAGCAATCAATAAAACTCGTTCTTCCAGAAGACCTGGGTTCAATTCCCAACACCAACATGGCAGCTAACAACTGTATAACTCCAGTTCCGGGGGATCCAACACCCCCTTCTGGTTTCTGCATGTGGTATACTTACATACATGCAGGAAAACATGCATACACATAAAATAAAAATAATATTTTTTAAATGTTTGCTATGTATTACAGTAAAGAGGAACAAAAATGCATTTTGCACTTCTCCTTTCCTCTTTGCTGCATCCCTTCCTCTTTCTCTCTCTGCCCACCAGTTCAGATGTCTCCCGTGTCTCTATCTCTTCCTCCCAATTTGGCCTAGAAATTTTCCTAAGCTCATGCGCTCCTTTCTACTGCTCACATACTCTCATCAGCATCTCAGATGCCATTAATATCTTGCAGTCACTTCTTCCCACCCCCTGTTCCTTTTTCTGTTACTCTATCAGTCATTCCTAAAACCTGTCTCCAGAGCTGTCACAAGCTTTCTGTTTTCTAGCTGCCATGGTTATAAGTCTCTTCAAAACCTCTGGCTCGAGAATAAAATCTCAACTCCTCACTGGTATACAGAGCCTCTTATATCACAGACTCAAGCTGTTTGGAAAACTAGGTTTTTCTTCCAGTAGCCAATAATAACTGACATACATTGACATTTTATGCTCCTAGAGTTTCAGGCAAAATGTTTATTCTTTTTTTTTTTAACATTTTAAAAACTGTATGTATGTATGTACATACATATATCTGCACGTGTGAGTATAGGTAACTATAAAGTCCAAAAGAAAATCCTGAGTTCCAGAAGTGATGAATTGATCAGATAGACGAGGCCGGGCGCGTCCCGTGCCGCTGATTACCGAGGCAAAAAAAAAAAAAAGAAAATCCTGAGTTCCACAGAGCTAGAGTTACAGATGGTTGTGAGGTGCCCCACATGGGTGCTGCGAACCGAACTTGGCTCCTCTGCAAGAATACCAGGTGCTCTTGACCACCCAGCCTTCTCTCTAGCTCAGTATAACAGTACAGGCCTACTCAGGGATGGATATGCCACCTCATGCTGGTTTTATACATAAGGAAACCCAAGTGCATGTGTGTGAATCTGTACACACTCATAGAAGCTTGCTGGTGGGAACAGACAACAGTTTGGCAGTTCTTCAAAATGTGTAAAAGAAATACCATATGACCCAGTGTGCTGGCTAGTTTTTGTCAACTTGACACAAACTAGAAGTACCTGGGAAAGGGACACCTCAGCTGGGGAATCCCTCCATTGGGAGGGCCTATGGCCATGCCTGTAAGGCATTTTCTTAACTGCTGATTGATTTGGGAGGGCTCAGCCCACTGTAGGTGGTAGTATCCATGAGGCAGTGGTCCTGGGTTGTATAAGCAAGCAGGCTGTAAGCCAGGCGTGTGGCGCAGACCTTTAATCCTAGCACTTGGGAGGCAGAGGCAGGCGAATCTTTGTGAGTTCAAGGCCAGCCCGGTCTACATAGTGAGTTCCAGGCCAGCTATATGAAGACCCTGTCTCAAAAAAGACAAACAAAAAAAAGAAAAAGAAAAAAAAAAACTAAAAAAAAAAAAAAAGAAGAAGAAAGCAGGCTGTGCATAGGCAGGAGGAGCAAGCCAGTAAACAGCAATCCTCCATGGTCTGTGCTTCATTTCCACCTCCAGATTTCTGCCTTGAGTTCTGACCTACCTTCTCTCAAAGATGAACTGTCATGGGAAGTGTAAGATGCAATAAACCTTTTCCTCCCCAAGCTGTTTTGGTTGGAGTGCTTTATCACAATGATAGGAGACAAACCAGAACACCCAGTAATTTCATTGCTAGGTACACAGCCATGAGCGATATAAGACATTCCACCCCCAAACTGGTAAATGAATTATACTCATGGCAGTAATATCAATGACAGCACCCCCTACCAAAACAACAACAACAACAACAAGAAGCCAATCCAAACCCAGAAGCAACTCAAATGTCTATCAACAGATGATGGGTAAATAAAATGCAATGCACGGATACAGTAGAAAATCTGGCCACATGAGGAACTGAAATACTGATTCATGCTACAACATGGGATGAATCTTAAAAATATTGTACTAGGGGGCTGGAGAGATGGCTCAGCAGTTAAGAGCACCGACTGTTCTTGCAGAGGACCAGGGTTCGATTCCCAGCACTCACATGTCAGCTAAGAACTATCTTTAACTCCAGTTCCAGGGGAATCTGACACCCTCTTCTGACCTCCTCGGCATTGCATGACATGGGTGCACCAACCTACATGCAGACAGTACACTCATACACATAAAATAATAAATACAAAATTTTTAAAAACCCACTGAATTATATACTTTAATAAAGAATTCAGTGAGTTATATTTCAATAATGATTTTATAAAAATTAACACATATACAAGATCTATGTACTGAAACCACAAAACATTGCTGAGAAAATTTTCCAAAGAACAAGTATATGAAGAAAAATACAGTATTCATGAACTGAAAGCTCTCCCCAATATTGATCCTCTCCAGTTTAATCTAGACTTAATATGGTCCCGTTCAAAATCTCAGCAGGTTCCATCGTAGAAATGACTGGCTGGTTATAATTTAGAGGCTGCTCTACTTTCGTTTCTGTCGCTGTGATAAAGTTCCCTAACGAAAAGCAACTGAGGGAGAAATGGGGTTGATCTGGCTTACAGTACAGGTTATAGTCCATTACTGTGGAAGTCATGGCAAGAACATAAAGTGTCACATCCAGTCAAGGGCAGAGAGACTGAGTGCATGGATGCTTGCTTGCTTGCTTGCCTCTTAACATGGTTCACAGCCCAGCCTAGGGATGCACCACCCACTGTACACAGGGAGATTTACCAATTAGCAATCAGAACAGTCCCCCACAGATATGTCCACTGGCCAATCTGATAGAGGAAATATCTCAACTGAACTTCCCTTCTCACTGTCTCTAGGGTATACCAGGCTGATAGATGAAGCTGATGAGCACAGGGACCTAAAACAGTTTAAAAAAAAAAAAAAAAAAGACAAAAAAAACCGGGCTGGGAGAGCACTTGTGTAGTATATGTCTGATCCCTGAGTTGGATCCCTAGACTGCAAAAATAAAATGAAGAAAAAAATAATCTTTAAAAAGTTAGTAAAGTAGGGGCTGAAGAGATGGCTGAGCAGTTAAGAGCACTGCCTACTCTTTTTTTTTTTTTTTGGTCTTTTCGAGACAGGGTCTCCTTATAGCCCCAGCTGTCCTGGAACTCACTCTGTAGACCAGGCTGGCCTTGAACTCACAAAGATCCGCCTGCCTCTGGCTCCCAAGCACTAGGATTAAAGGGGTGTGCCACCACACCCCGCAAGCACTGCCTACTCTTACAGAGGACTTGGGTTCGATTCCCAGCACCCACATGGCAGCTAACAACTGTCCCTAATTCCAGTTCCAGGGTAATCTGACACCTTCTTCTGACTCCTCAGGCATTTCACAATACAGGTGCACTTACACACATGCAGGAAATACATTCATACACATGGAGTGAGGATAATAAATACAATACTTTTTAAAAAGTTAGTAAAGTTAGAGTAATTAAATATAGATATTAAAGTATTTAAGATGTGTCACACTGTTCTATTTTTTTTTTTTTTGGCTTTTCGAGACAGGGTCACACTGTTCTAAAGAAAAGCAGAGACTACTGGGACAGAATACACAGTTCAGGCAGCAAAGCCATTCATAAAATGACTTTAGCAAGTTTACCAACATAATTCAAGAGTATAAGAATGGTCTTTCAACAAACAGTGTTAGAATAACTACATTCAGGGGCTGAGTGCATAGTTCAGAGACAAAGCACCTGCCCAGCATGTGCAGGCCCTGGCTTCAATCACCAGCACCACAAAAAACAAAAGCAAACCTCTATCTCACACCAACCACAAAAACTAACTTAAAACCAGTCCTAGATTTAAACACAAAAGCTAAAACTATAAAACTTAGAATATACAAGAGAAAAACTTTATGTTTGGGGATAAACAAAAAAAATCACTAACTTATAAGAAGATACTGATAAAGTGGACTTTCTCAAAACTGAAAGTTTCTGCTCGTCAAAGACAGAATGTTTAATCCTAGCACTCAGGAAGCAGAGGCAGGCAGATCTCTGTGAGTTCAAGGCCAGCCTGGTCTGCAGAGTGAGCTCTAGGTCAGCTGGGACTAAAGGAAGACCCTGTCTCAAAAATAAAAAAATTAAAAAAAAAAAAGTAAGCATATTAAGGATTGCTGAGCAAGTTCAAATCCTGGGCATTGCTGGGGGTTGTCTTCAACAGCACCAACGTTGGAAAACTACTTGGCAGTTTTGAATTAAGCTTATATTTACCTAGAAATTATATTCCCAGGTATTTAGCCAAAAGAAATGAAGATGGATATATGAATTTCAAGGCAGTTTTATTAAAGAGAGGGGAAAAAAATCAGAAATAACCCAAATATTCTATAACTGGACCAACTAATATTCATTGAAAAGAATACTATTTGATTACATAAGGATTCCAACTGCTGATACATATGGATAAATTTCAAAAACATTAGGCTTAGCTAAAGAAACCATATACCCAGAGGGCATATTTTTGCTGATTATGTTGCTATTCCATTTTATTTGTTTGCTTGTTCTAAAGACAGGCCCCCCGCTCCCCCCCAAAACTTGTAATGCTCTTGTCTTAGTCTCCCAAGGCCTGGGTTTTTAAGCCTGTCTCACCACACTTGGCTCTAAAAAATACATTCTTTATGATTTCACCTACATTAAATTTTAGAAATATAAAATTAGTCTACATTGATAAAAAAAAAAATCAGCTCAGTAGTTGCATGGAATGGTGGGTAATATATGAGATAGCCTACGAAGAGGCAGGAGGAGATGGACCTTATGGGTTGGTAG
This sequence comes from Rhizomys pruinosus, assembly GCA_009823505.1. Lineage (NCBI taxonomy): Eukaryota > Metazoa > Chordata > Mammalia > Rodentia > Spalacidae > Rhizomys > Rhizomys pruinosus. Next base: position 146,766 of record VZQC01004757.1, on the reverse strand, counting down.
AAATGTTCTGTGCCAGGCTGGAGAGATGGCCTAGAGGTTAAGAGCACCAACCGCTCTTACAGAGGACCTGGGTTCGATCCCCAGCATCCACATGGTGGCCAAGAACCATCTGAAACTCCAATTCTAGGAGAACTCCAGTTCCAGGGGAATCAGACACCCTCTTCTGACCTCCGTGACATTGCATGACATGGGTGCACAGATCTGCATGCAGACAGTACATTCATACACATACAGAAATAAATAAAATTAAAAAAAAAAGAAATGTTCTGTGCCTTGATTTGGGGGTGGTTACACAGCTATATACATTTGTTAATAATCATTGGACTATCTATTAAAATGGACATACATTATTATATCCTTATTATTTTATTCAATAGAATTAAAAATAGATGTTTATATTGGGGCTGGAGAGATGGCCTAGTGTTAAGAGAGCTGACTGTTCTTGCAGAGGACCTGGGTTCGATCCCCAGCACCCACAGGGCAGCTGAGAACCACCTTTAACTCCAGTTCCAGGGGAATCTAACATCCTCTTTTGACCTCTGCGACATTGCACGACACGGGTGCACAAACTTACATGCAGACAGTACATTCACACACATAAAAAATAAAATTAGGGGCTGGAGAGATAGCCTAGCAGTTAAGAGCGCCGACTGCTCTTACAGAGGACCCGGGTTTGATCCCCAGCACCCACATGGCGGCCGAGAACCGTCCAAAACTCCAATTCCCGGAGAACTCCAGTTCCAGGGGAATCCGACACCCTCTTCTGACCTCCGCGGCATTGCATGACACGGGTGCACAGACTTGCATGCAGACAGTACATTCATACACATACAGAAATAAATAAAATTAATAAAAAAATTAAAAAATAAATAAAATTTAAAAAATACAAAATAGATGTTTATAAATGTACTCTTTTTTTTTTTTTTTTTGAGGAAGCCAAGCAAAATGATAGCAACTTAAAGACAGGGTGAACAAGGTGAAAGATAAAAGTGTGGTACAGGGGCTGGAGAGATGGCTCAGCGGTTAAGAGCACCAACTGCTCTTGCAGAGGACCTGGCTTCAATTCCCAGCACCCACATGGTGGCTAAGAACCCTCTTGAACTCCAGTTCCAGGGGAATCTGACACCCTCTTCTGACCTCTGCGGCATTGCACAACATGGGTGCACCAACCTACATGCAGACAGTACATTCACACACATTATAAAAAATAATAAATTGGGGCTGGAGAGATGGCCTAGCGGTTAAGAGCGTCGACTGCTCTTACAGAGGACCCGGGTTCGATCCCCAGCACCCACATGGCGGCCGAGAACCGTGTGAAACTCCAATTCCAGGAGAACTCCAGCTCCAGGGGAATCCGAGACCCTCTTCTGACCTCCGCGGCATTGCACGACATGAGTGCACAAACCTGCATGCAGACAGTACATTGATACACATACAGAAATAAATAAAAAAAATTTTTTTTAAATAATAAATTAAAAAGATAAAAATTAAAAACAAAGAACAACAACAACAAAAAAACAGTGTGGTATAGTCAGAAATATAGAACACTGTGACCCATTCTATTTTTTTTCCTTCAGGGAAATTTCAATAACTAATAAGAAAATTATCGGGTGACACCAGAGTACTAAAGATTATTACTAATTTCAAAACCAATTTTGAGGTTTAAGAAAACATTCATTTTCTAAAGACATCATATATCAAGATGAAAATATTCAGCACGGGAAACAGGCAAGACCTTGAAGCACTGTTTTCTATCTTCTGCTTTGGTATGATAGTGCTATTATTTGAAGCATCTTATTTTATTGACCAGCATCATTAATGCCAAATGATTCAGCCAAGGAATTCTGATGCAAAGTTAAGTTGGAAATTAATACTTCTCCAATAAACAGGCTGAAGAATAAAAATCCATGCAAGAACATGACGGTCGGACAGCACTCACCTCTTCCACAAGAGACCAGTGCTCGCAGTTACTGCAGATGCCCCCAAGAAAGCCACCATCATCAGTCTCTGCCTGGTCTGTGTGGGGTGTGATGCTCCATGGTACCACCGAGAGCCCACAGCTAGCTCTGCCAACGCAGACAGGGCATTAAGACGAAACATCCTGTGGACAAACAGTGGAAATGTCACTTCTAAGCTGCTGGTGGTGGTGACAATGACAATGATGATGGCAGTAACACCACTAAGAAACACTGATTACTCATTCGATGTCACACACAATCCTAAGTGCTTCGTATGTATTAGCTTCAGAACAATTTGTGAGAAAGAATCAGTACTCATAAACCAAATACATCAAAGTAAAACTGGAAGTCAGAAACCACATGATAACTTGGGGAAATCTTATATAAAACAGTATTAATTGTAATAGATTATTCAGAAGTAAAGTGACAGTAGAGACAGGAAGCAGCCAGTACTAACAGGCTAACAGAGCACCAAGAAGGGCCAGTCCAACCAGGGATGAGTTCTAGATCATGTGGAAAGACAAAGCTATGGGGGCTTCAGAACCTTCCCAGGGTGTAACACGAGCAGAATTCACTAGAAAGCCACTCTGAGATGCCAGAGAAAGCCAGAGAACTCATGCCAGCCAAATGGATCAAAGGCGTGCGCCACCACGCCCAGCCACACTCCTTTAATCCCTGCACTTGAGAGGCAGAGGCAGGCAGATCTCTGTGAGTTTAAAGGGCCTTTACAAATTAATAGGGCTTGCCTAGAAAGGATGGTGCCTGAAGGAAGTAAGGTAGGCGTGGTCAAAACTGTTTTAAAAATCTTCTAAAATTGGCCCTAGCTATTCCCTCACTTGTGGACAGCTAATGAACAGCCTATGCTGGCCATTAAAACTGCGTGGAATGCAGCCTGTGTACTGCCTTGGCCCTTAAGGTCATTGGCTGTCTGGTTCGCGCCCTGGGCATCTCTTTGTGATGCTTGCCTATATAACTGCTGTGCTCCCTACAATAAAATGAGACTGCTTGCCCAGACTCCCTGTTGTGTCTGTTCGCCTCCTGGGAGAGGGAGGCTGTGGGGTGAACAGCACACTCACCCCCCCCCACCAAAAAAAAAAATTCTCAAGAACTGGCCTGCTGGACGGAGCTGGGACTGAATTTCCCTGCATGAGTTCAAGGCCATCCTGGTCTACATAGCACGTTCCAGGCTGGCTGGGACTACAGGGAGACCCTGTCTCAAAATGACAAACAGCAACAACAATAAAAACAATAAAACCACCCAGATCTGGAACTGAAAAGCAATGGACAACTGATACACTCACTTTACAAGAGCAAATGTTTAGAAAGTATGCACTAGAAAGCAGTGGATGCTAAACTTCCATTCAGACTGCATGGAGTCTAAGTTTTTAACTTAGAAGACTTTGCTATTTCCTTCTTTATGTAATGCTGATAGATGCTTTTGTTAACATAATTTAAGTTTTAATTATATCTTCTTTATACCTAAGACCTTGGAAACCTTCCTCCCCACAAGATTCTTTTCATTTCATGCTTAAAATATCACCAAGGAAATTAAAACAATTCCTTCAATGCTTTGATTTTTATCAGAGACATCTGGGACCTTCTCATCAGATAGTACTATCTAACAGTACCTCTCCTCTTCCTAAAGCTGTACCTGACACGAAGGTTTGAAAGGCTGACTGGAAACTGTTCACAGCCACAAAAGAGATGTGCATGCAGCCACTTTCCAGGCAGCCAGGACACTGGGAGCAAGCCAGCACCCTCAGAAGAGTGCCCTTGGGACAAACCAGCATGACCTTTCGGCACTCAGGTTTCTGAGTGAGAACACAAAGGAAGACACAGATGGCTCACTGGTTCAAGAGCACATGGTGCTCCTGCAGAGAATGGGTTTGGTTTGGTCCCCAGCACTGCCACCTCACAACTGTATGTAGCTCAGGCTCCAGGGGACTGAATACCTTCTAGCTCTGTAGACGCTGCACAGATATGGTGTACCTGAAGATGAACACTTATACACAAAATCTTTAAACAAAAGACAACACACTTGTGCCCTCCAAAGATATCAAGGGCAACAAGCACCAGATCACATAGGCTATGAAGGTCCAAGATACTGCTGTGGCCAAGGTCAACACCCTGGAGAGTTCAATGGAGAGACGGTTCATGTTCCACTGGCTCCTGACTATGATGCTTCAAATGCTGCCAGTCAAACTGGGACCTTCTAAACAGCTGATTAATTCTACATTTTTCATCATAAGAAAGAAATGTTAGGTCAGGGTTTGGGACAAAAGGCAAGATGGCGTAGATCGGAGGACCCTCCCTTCTTTTCCGTTCAGGAGGCCACGTATGTAAAAACCCAAGTAAATCACCAGACGGGACCAAGACCTAGTTCCAGATTCCCACGAGCCCTCTGGATCTGAGACCTACCTTCAGGGCCTTGACCTGGCCTAACTGGCCAGATTCCAATGTCACCATATCCCCCTATAAAAGGTCCTTCCTCTCCCCTAGACTGCATGCCTTCCCTAGGTCTTTCACCCTCAAAGGCCATCAGATTTGCCAGGGAGCATTTTCCCTGGAACAAAAGCCTGCCTGTGTTTACTTTTAATTCGGACTGATTCAGCCTTCCTCTCGTTGCCAGGAAACCTAATATGAAATAGCTGTATTAATTCATATTATTGTACATTAGACATTCTCCCTCACATCCCCCCATCCTATATGCAAACTCTGATTTTCTGTTCTTTTAACTTGGGTGTGTGTTTTAACCATGTTCCTCACTTTGACCAACAGAACACACACTAGTTCCACCAAGTACTTTTAAGAGGTATTACTATTAAGCCTCCCCCTGCTCCACACAGAGATCGTGCTGAGAGAAGACACTGGCTCTTCCACCAGGTTCCCATAAGGAAGAGATCTCAACCTGGAAGAAATCCCATGCTCAGGACCAGCTGAACCACTGAGCACAGAGATCTTCAGAATGCTGCTGAGAAACCATGTTTGATGCTGGAAGTTCCCAGGATTTGGGGTTCTTGTTTGCTCCAGCCAAAACTGACTAGGTTCAACATCCAAGAGACTTAATGGGAAATTACCACCGAGGAAAGATTTGAAACACTTGTTCTAAATTTCACTACTATTTATTTGTATATGTCTGTGTGCACGCATGTATGTGCCTGCGCCTACACATACATGCACATTTCCCATGGCATGTGTGTGGAGTTCAGAGGACAATTTGCAGAAGTTGGTACTCTCCTTCCACCATGCGAGTTCCAGGGACTGAACTCAGGTTGTCAAGTTTGGTGACAACTGCCTTTATCAGCTGAGCCATCTTGCTGGCTCCTTGAAACATTTAAAAACTGAAATCTCTAAAATGGCATCTTAAAGGAGAATAATCATATCATAATTGGGGGCTGCAAGGGGCAGCTCAGGTGGTAGAGTGCTTGCCTTATAAGTATTAGGATCTCAATTCCATCTCCCAAATCCTTATTAAAACAGAACAAAACATGGGGCTGGAGAGATGGCTCAGTGGTTAAGAGTGCCGACTGCTCTTGCAGAGGACCCAGGTTCAATTCCCAGCACCCACATGGCAGCTAAGAACCATCTTTAAGCTGGGCAAGGTGATGCATGCCTTTAATCTCAGCACTCAGGAGGCAGAGGCAGGTGGATCTCTGTGAGTTCAAGGCTAGCCTAGGCTACAGAATGAGTTCCAGGCCAGCTGAGGCTATAGGAGACCCTGTCCCCCCCCAAAAACAAACAAACAAACAAAAAAACAGAACAAAACAAACCAAAAATCAGGGTGTTGAAGTATAAACTTAAAACCGCAGATTACTCACCCTGTCTTTAAAAAAAAAAGGTAGATATAATCAGCAAGCCTGAGCTATCCTTTGGCCTCCACAAAAGCATACACTTATATGTGCATCTACACACACATAAACATAAAAAAAAATTATTAATGGCAGAAAACTAAAAATAAAGACTAAGATTGAGGCTGGGTTACTCGGCTTTTATTTTATTTGGATTTTAGTCTCACAACAATGCAAATTTTTGACTAAATGTCAGAAACGTCAGGGGCATGCCAAAACATTAAGGTCATTTTGGACTTTTTCATGTGAAGAATTAATATGAAACGACTTTTTTCCCTCTAAGCCACAGGAGGCCTTTGGTTCTATTGCACCAGGCAGATGGAAGGAGGAAGAGGCATCCCCTAACCTTTATGGGGGATGATTCACAGGTATCTATGACTAGCCCGACTCCACCCTGTACTTTCGCTTTTTTCAAAGCATAGCTCACTGCTTCTTAACTTACATCACCTTGTACCTGGCACAGATCTTCCTAGGCAATGCATTCATAAATTTTCTTCCCCCACAAGGCTCTGAATTTCATTCCAAGCACAGGGCTTGTAAGTTAACTATTTCATTTTCACATGAAAACTGCCTATATATAATCAATTACACAGGTCTTTATCTATTAGGAATCCCTTAATTTACTAGAAAAACTGTTTTAGTGTAGAGGTTTGAGTCAGGTGCTTAGCTGTGTCCTAGTCACTGAGACTCTCTTCCTTGAGACTTAGGTAAATCTTGCTCCTAACCTGTTTATTCAAGTTAATTTCAAAGTTAGAGCTAAATCCTGCTGCCCTTATAGACAAAGTGGAAAAAAATTTTTTCTTCTATTTTCTGTGACTCTTAAGTCACAGAAAATGTCAGTAACATAATCCCAACATCATTCCCCAGTCTCAGAAATCACCTCATTTTATTGCATATACACTAATAAAATCCAGTACCAACAGAGGCTGTCCAATGCATTTTCTTCCTATCTTACAACTTTTTTTTTTTGGGGGGGGGGTTCAAACAGCCTTTGTTAGTGCAACAGTAAATGAAGCAGGGCCGTTATCAGTCAATCCTGGGATGGGTCGGCATACCAAATTGCTGCCCTTGAGAAAGTTTTACAACTTCTGAATCATTTTTTTCCTGATTCATTTTACTTTTTGAATTTTATTATTTTTTTTATCTTTTTGAGACAAGGTCTCCCTGTAGTCGCAGATGTCCTGGAACTCACTATGTAGACCAGGCTGGCCTTGGACTCACAGAGATCCACCTGCCTCTGCCTCCTGAGTGCTGAGATTAAAGGCATGCACCACCACGCCCAGCTCTGATTCATTTTAAAATTAACTAAAATTAACATTTCCCAAATCCATAATACAGCTACATAAATAACACTGCTTTTGACTATAGCAGAAGTGAGCGCAACTAACACATACCTGCAGAAACATTATTCATCACCAACAGCTGGAAGGAGAGGTTGAAAAGGTATGAAATTCTCATACAACCAGTACAAAAGCAGGAGTGACCTGGGAGAGCAACTGGGTCTGTTCAAATTGAGAAGGTGACTGGGTAAGCGAGAAGACTGAATGCAAAACTGAGGATTTGCATCGCCTGGGAATTCTTTTTTTTTTTCTTTTTTTTTAATTAAAATTTTTTTTTAATTTTATTTATTTTTGTATGTGTATGAGTGTACTGTCTGCATGTAGATTTGTGCACCAGTGTCCTGCAATGCCGCGGAGGTCAGAAGAGGGTCTTGGATTCCCCTGGAACTGGAGTTCTCGTGGAATTGGAGTTACAGACGGTTCTTAGCCTCCATGTGGGTGCTGGGGAACCCAGGTCCTCGGTAAGAGCAGTCGGCAATCTTAACTGCTAGGCTATCTCTCCAGCCCGGGAATTCTTAAAATAGGGAAGATAATGGCAAAATATAAAAAGTGTTTAGGAGCTCGAGATGGCTCAGCAGTTAAGGGAGCCTGCTGCTCTTCAGAAGACCTCAGTGCAAATGCAAGAGGTGCTGGGATCAGTCCTCAGCACCTCAATAAGTACGTAAGCAAACAAAATGATAAACGATGATATAACAATGACACATAAGTATTTTAAAAATTCATAAAAATTGACAAATATGAGTTCATAAACCACTAGACAGTTGGCGAGAGAAAAGCAGCCAGGGAGGTAAAAATATCTGCCAACTAGAGAAAGACACTTAACCTCTCTTACAAGGGAAGAATGCAAATTCAAGCTTTATTGAGAGAGACTGGGTATATAAAACACAGTGGTAATGTGTTTGCCTAGCAGGTACAAGCTCTGGGGTTCTATCAACATCACTACAAACAACACATTGTACTGAGATACTTTTTTTTTTTGTAAAGTTTTACTGAATTTTTGTGTATTTCTCACAGAACATCTTAATCTTCTTTATACCCCTTCACCACTGCAACCCTCCCCATAGCCCCCGCACTGGATTTTGTGCATTCTGTCATTGTGTTAAGGCCTAGCAAGTCAAGTTAGTGTTCCCAGACATCCCCCAGTGCAAGTTCATCCGCTGAGGTCTAGTCAGCATATCTAGAGTCCCTCCCTTTAAGATCAGCTTTTCCTCACCTAGCAGTAAATAGCTGTCAATAGTTCTTCAGCTAAGATTGGGGCCTGTTGCTCATTTCCCCAGTTCCATGCTGGGCTGTTGTCTGCCTGAGTGTGCATGGGTCTTACACATACTGATACCATTGCTGTAGATTCTTATGAGCAGGGTCCCAGGAGCTTGAAGGACTCTATTTCCATATGGACATGCACCTCCTCCCTGCCTCTCATAATCTTTCCACCGCCTCTTCTGCAATGGTACTTTTTATTCAAGCCAACAATATTTCAAAAATACACTTATTGGCAATGTTTTAGTGTGCTACTAATAAGTAGGTACAACTTATGGAGTTTCAGGTCAGCTGTGGCTACAGAGACCCTGTCTCAAAAAAGACCTCCCCCCAAATAAATTAAAATAAACAAAATATTAAAAAAGAACAAACACTGACATATGGAAGCCAGGCATGATGGTGCATTCTTGTTTCAGAGTCTAACACAACATGTGGTGAAGCTTAGCATATTGATGGTTCAGCACACTCTACGAAACTGAATACACGGTTGCTCTATATTGCAAAATCAGTACTATCTGGGGAGCCCTGGGACAGCAACTCTGCCTAACCATTACAATAATCACAGAACTGGACTTCGCAGACCATGCGGGCCCCAGCCAACTAGGTAACCAAGCTACATAAATCTTTGATTTCCAGGCTCACTAGCAGCTTCACAGTTAACTGGCTCTCTCTGTAGTCTGCCTTGGAAGAGAATGTGCTGATCAGAGGATGGGGATTTCCTAGCTCTCACAGTGGCTGTATTTCTCCTGGTAAGTTCATTGGAACCTGGTTTTTCATTTTAATCTTCTAAGAAATTAATGAGATTAAAGAAGCCTTAGGGACTTTCAAGGTTTAAGAAGCAGACCTGGAATGATGGTGACATCTGTCCCTCGGCCTTGGCCCTCCACCCCAAGTTGTACCACTGGGACAGACACGGGAGCTCATGTCCCCAGGGTTTGTCTGGCCAGTCAGGGCACCTGGGGAGCCACACTCATTTCCCCTTTGCTCTGCTATAAAATCAGGTTAGAGGAAGGAAATAAATGAAGAATCAGAAAAGTGGAAAATAATGAAAATATTGATTTACTGGGCACAAGACAAATTTCTGTGTGAAACAAGCAAGTATGCTTGAATTTTTGCACATTTTAATAGCTTTGATTTTACAAGTAATAAAGGAATGTGTTCATTGCTGAAAATGTTATGCAGAAACACTTGAAGGAGCTTTTTCATACTGTTAAAATTCCAGCATTCTCCTCAGATGTAACCTCTATTTGGTACACATATTTCCTGAAATTTTTAATATTTTTATATATAAATAATATTACACATTGTCCTGGTCCATTTTGGATGATATAACAAAATGCATTGTGCTCGACAATTTTCTCCTCTTCCCTTCTTCCCTTCCTCTTCCTCACCGCCCTGCCACCCCCCCCATTCAATGAGATGGGGTCTCATCTATCCTAGGCTGGCCTCAAACCTGAGGATGACCTTAATCAACTCCACACCCCCACAGAGTGCTGGAATTACAGGCATGTACCACCACGCCCAGTTTATATGGTGCTGGGGATAGAATCCAGGGCCTCATGCATGTTAGGTAAGCACTTTGTCACTGAGCTACATCCCCAGTCCATACCAGAAAATTTATTATTTTTTTTATGTGTACGAATGCACTGTCTGCATGTAGGTTTCTGCACCCGTGTCATGCAGTACCATGGAGGTCAAAAGAGGATGTCGGATTCCCCTGGAACTGGAGTTAAAGACGGTTCTCAGCGGCCATGTGGGTGCTGGGGATCAAACCCGGGTCCTCTGCAAGAGCAGTTGGCGCTCTTAACCACTAGGCCATCTCTCCAACCCCAAGGAAATTTATAAACAACAGAAATTTGTTGCTTACTGTTCTGGAGGCTGGAGAATCCAGATCAAGGCACCAACAGACGTAATGCCCAGTGAGGACCTGCTCTTCATACAGGCTTCTCATGACATCCTGACACAGTGGAAGGGGCAGGCCAGGTCCTTTCAACCTCAAAGAGCACGAATCCATTCTACGAGTGCTCTTAATACTCAAAAGGGCTGACCTCTTAGTCCTACCATACCGGATATTAGGTTCTAATGTTCTAATTTGGGGGACACTGCCATTCAGGCCATAGCACATATACAAGATGGATACCCATATGTTCAGCATTTGGGATCCTTCACATTATGCTTTGTCTTCTATAATAAGATTGGGTGGAACAGGTGTGGTGGCACACACCATTTATCCCGGCACTTGGGAGGCAGCAGGTGGATCTCTGTGAGTTCAAAGCCAGCCTGGTCTACATAGCAAGTTCCAGGATGGCCGGAGCTACAGGGAGACTCTGTCTCAAAAAACAAAACAAAAAAACAAGATTGGGAGGTAAATATATATACATTTTAAAACTTAGTACAATTTTAAAAGCATTCTGAAATGGCCAGACTCGCTCCATTTTGTTCTGACTTTTGCTTCACCCTGTTTCCGCCTACCTTCCCTACCCTATGCTAACTGCAGTCAGCTAGCCAGAACCAGTCCCATCAAGGCTGCCATGCAGACTGAGGGAGTTCATTGTTTCTACTATCCTGGGAAACGTACAAATAGGCAGAAGGTACTCTCCCAGCTACACCCGCAATTCTTTCCTAACTAAAACTCAGAAACTTTTTGTTAACTATGGTGATGTGATGTAACCATGATTCCTGGCCTTGGCCCTGGCATGATGGAATTGTGGTTTTAAGCTTTATAAACTCTGCTCTGCCTTTACTGGGGTCAACAGTTCTTTTGGGCATTAGCTCCCTTTTGATCACCAGCTATTAAAGAACTCCTAATAAGACCAGCACTGTGTGGCATTCGTTCCTCTGTACCTTGAACTCTGTGTTAACATTCCACCTCCTAAGAGCCAGATGTTCCATTCTATTGTACAATTTAAATATCTTTAAAATTTGTTTAAATTTATTTTTACTCTATGTATGCAAGTACAGTTATGTGTACAGTACCCTTGGAGGTCAGAGAAGGGTGCCAAATCCCCTGGAACTGGAGTTACAAACAGTTGTTGGCTGCCATGTGGGTGCTGGGAACTGAACCCAGGTCTTCTGTAAGAGCAGCCAGTACTCCCAAATTCCCAGTCTATTCAAATATTCAAATATAATCAAGATTTTTTTAAATTGTTATGTTTATCTGTGTGTGTGTGTGTGTGTGTGTGTGTGTGCTGGATAGCTGTAGTGTCAACTTGACACACCTGGGTTGAGGGAGCCTCATTTGGGGAATTGGCTCCATTGGACTGACCTGTGGGCACATCTATGGAGTACTGTCTTGATTGTTGAACAATGTGGGAGGGCCCAGCCCACTATGAGTGGTGCCACCCTGGGCAGGTTGTTTGTACCGTATATGAGGGCAGGCTGGGCATGAGCCAGAGGAGCAAGCCAGTAAGCAGCATTCCTCCATGGCCTGTGCTTCAGTTCCCACCTCCAGGTTCCTGCCCTGAGTTCCTGCCTTGGGCTCCCTGAGTGATGAACTGTGACCCAGGAGATGTGAGCTGAATAAACCCTTTCCTCCCCAAGTTGGTGTCGGTCAGAGAGTTTTGTCACAGCAATTGAAGACAAACTAGAACAGTTGTGTGTGTGTGTGTGTGTGTGTGTGTGTGTGTGTTCCGCATGCACACACACACATGCCTACAGAAGTCAAAAGAGGGCGCTAGATCCCCTGGAGCTGGAGTTAAAGACAGTTGTGAGACACCCTACTGTACAGTGAAAACCTAACTCAGGTTCTCTGGAAGGGCAGTATATGAGACACAACCAAGGGAACTTACAAAAGGAAGGGTTTATTTGAGCTTACAGTTCCAGGGGAATTACAGTCCATCCTGGCAGGGAGACATGGTGGCCTGAGGTGGGGGAGCAGGAGCAGAAGGCAAAGGTTGATATCTTCAAGCAGGAACAGGAAGCAGAGCTTGACTGGAGATTGGCAAGGCTTTAAAAAAAACTCTCTAAGCCTATCTCCAATGATTAGCTTCCTCCAGCATGGTCACACCTTCTATGACCTCCCAAAACAGCACCACCAACTGAGGACAAAATATCCAAATACTTAGAGCCTATGGGGGACATTCTCATTCAAATCACCACAGGCAGCAAGTGCTCTTGACAGCTCTCCAGCTCTCAATTCAAATATCTGAATAAGAGGAATATAACAGAAAATGTTGTTTTTCTATACTCAAAACACTTCTGATACCAAATGAACAGGTGTTAATTTTCTGGACATCAACTGTGTATATAGTAATTTGTCTGTGATACTAGCTACGTGGAGTTAGTATAGAGAGACAAGGCTGCTGCCACTTTAGATGCCAATTGTTTTAATTCCAGCTCTCCCATACTTCTAACTGTGCTGGATGCTTTAGTTGTCAACTTGACACACCTGGGTTGAGAAGGCCTCAATTAGGGAACTGCCTCCATTGGCCTGGGGCTATGTCTATGGGGTATTCTGTTGACTGTCAAGTGATGTGGGAGGGTCCAGCCATATCAGGCAGATCAAGAAAGCAGGCTGAGCCTGGACCAGGGGTGCAAGCCAGTAAGCAGGGTTCCTCGTGGTCTGTGCTTCAGCTCCCGCCTCCAGGTTCCTGCCCTGAGTTCCTACCTTGGGCTCCCTCAGTGATGAACTGTGACTTAGGAGATGTAAGACAATAAACCCTTTCCTCCCCAAGTTGGAATTGGTTAGAGTGTTTTGTCACTGCAATTGAAGGCAAACTAGAATACCACCAACTATAAAAACTGGGATTCCTGGGGGCTGGAGAGATGGCTCAGTGGTTAAGAGCACTGGCTGCTCTTGCAAAGGACCTGGGTTCTATTCCCAGCACCCACATGGCAGCTAACAACTGTCCATAGCTCCAGTTCTGGGGAATCCAATGCCCTCTTGTGATCTCCTTGGGGACTGCACAACATGGTGCACTTACATACATGCAGACAATACACTCATAAAACTAAAATATTTTTTAAAAAACTAGGATTCCTGAGATCGGGGATTTCCCAGGTCCGCCTGAAGCACGGGTAGGAGCTGGGTGCTTCAGCCAGGCAGATTGTTTGGTTTGATTCAATCATCTTTGGTTTGATTCAATTGTCTTGTGTGGCTGTGGGGGCAGAGTTGTCCTCCTAGCTGGTATAAAAGGTGGGCCTGTTGCCACTGTGAGACTTGAGATCGGGGATTTCCCAGGACCACCTTAAGGACAGAGTACCGTGGGCTAAACAGGCATTACCACCACCCCCCAACTGGGATTGCTGAAAGAGTGTCCAAGTGGATTCTTTGGAGAACCTTCAGAACAAAAAGGGAAGAGTGAATTAGACTTCCAATAGAAAGCCTAAAACTTAAGACAAGTCAACACTCCATAAGCAAGGAGAAAAGCAGAAAAACAAACCAATCAAACAATGAAGGCATCTGAAGGAGGCAAGCAAAGCAAGCCTTCGACAGTGAAGAGGCATTTGGGATTCACATTGGAATGCAGGCAAAGAGAAACCAACATGCCAGGAACACGAAGAAGAGACAACATGGGAAAGGTGCAGGATAATTCCACATCAAGCTCTACCAACCCTGTGGAAGATTGCTACAGTGAGATCCCCCTGGGGATGGCCCAGGACACAGATATTAGAAGTACAATTGTGGACATACTCAAAGAAATCAAAGACTATAAAGAACAAGTCAGAGAACTAAGAAAAGAGAATGAAAAACTCAAGAAGAACCTAGAGAGAGAGAATGACAAACTCCAGAAGGAAGTGGAAACACTGAAAAGATCCCATGCTGAAAAAGATAAGGAAACTAACCAGTGAAGCAAAGAGCTACAGGAAGAGATTGAGAAGCTCCAAAAGTAAGTGGAAATACTAAAGAAATCAGAAGAGGAAATGAAAAAGGAAATCAAACATCCAATCAAGGAGAAAGGAATGGAAAAAGCCTCAGAAGTAGAATGGAGGAAGCAGAACAAAGAATATCAGACCTGGAAGATAACACAGAACAACTAAAAACCTCAAGGAAAGATTATGAAAAATTTAAAAATACACAAAAGTGGAAAAACCAGGAGCTGTGGGACACTATGAAAAGATCAAACCTCCGCATCATAGGAATAGAGGAAGGAGAAGAATCCCAAGAGAATGGTATTGATCAGATCTTCAACAGAATAATAGATGAAAACTTCCCCAAACTAAAAAAGGACAAACCAATACCAATACAAGAAGCACATAGAACTCCAAACAGACAAGATCAGAAAAGAAATTCTCCACGCCACATCATAGTTAAAATGCTGGACACCCAAAACAAAGAGAAAATTCTTAAAGCGACAAGAGAAAAACAACAAGTGACCTATAAGGGGAAACCTATCAGAATAACAACGGACTTCTCACAGCAAACGATGAAGGCAAGAAGAACCTGGAGCAAAGCATTCCCAGTGTTGAGGGACAATGGATGCCAGCCCAGGTTACTATACCCAGCAAAAATGTCAATCATAGTGGAAGGAGAGAGGAAAATCTTCCATGACATAAACAACTTGAAAGAATACATGTCCGGAAAACCAACCCTTCAGAGAATACTTGAAGCAATCCAAAGAACAGAAGAAAGGAGCAACCAACCCCAGGCAACTAGAAGGAGAAATCAATAAAAGCATAACTGCAGAAGTAGAAACCTAAATCAAAACCGCAGATGGATAATAAGGCAAAAGGAAGCAACACAAACCTATCAGTCATAACCTTAAATATTAATGGACTAAATTCCCCAATCAAAAGACATAGACTGGGAGACTGGATTAGGAAACAGAATCCATCGATATGCTGTCTGCAAGAAACACATCTTACCTTCAAGGACAGGCACCACCTTAAAGTGAAGGGATGGAAAAAAATATTCCAAGCAAATGGTACCAAAAAGAAAGCAGGTGTTGCTATTTTAATATCGGATAAAATAGACTTCAAAGTAAAAGAAATCAGAAGAGACAAAGAAGGCCATTACATTTTCATCAAAGGAACAATCCACCAAGAAGATTTCACAATTATGAATATATATGCCCCAAATTCTGGTGCACCAAACTTTATAAAGACAATTCTCCAGGACCACAAGTCACAGACTAACCCCAGCACACTCATAGTGGGAGATTTCAATACCCCACTGAGTCCTTTGGATAGGTCAACAGGACAAAAAATAAACAGAGAGACATCTGAACTGAACGATATGATACACCAAATGGACCTCATAGACCTCTACCGAACATTCCATCCTAATACCAGAGAATACACTTTCTACTCAGCACCCCACGGAACATTCTCCAAAATCGACCACATCCTGGGACACAGAAGAAACCTCTACAAATACAAAAAGATTGAAATAATTTCATGCATCCTGTCAGACCACAGTGCAATGAAGCTCAACATCAACACCAGGACAAGCCCTCCTGCCTACAAGAACACATGGAGACTAAACAACACACTCTTGAATAATGAATGGGTCAAGGAAGAGATAAAGAAAGAAATAAAAACATTCCTGGAACTGAATGACAATGACAATACAACACAACAAAACTTATGGGATACCTTAAAAGCAGTCCTAAGAGGGAAATTTATAGCCCTGGGTGCCTACATTAGAAAAACAGAAAGAGCACAAGTGAATGATCTAACACTACAGCTAAAAGCACTTGAGAGGCAACAACAGATGAACCCTAAACGCAACAGACAGGAAGAAATAACAAAAATCAGAGCAGAAATCAATGAAATAGAAACAAAGAAAACAATACAAAAAATCAATGAAGCCAAAAGTTGGTTCTTTGAAAGAATAAACAAGATAGACAGACCTCTAGCCCAGTTAACAAAAAGAAAGAAGGAACAACTCCAAATCAATACAATCTGTGATGAAAAGGGAAATATCACAACGGACAAGGAAAAGATCAAGAAAATTATATGGGAATATTACAAGAACCTATATTCTACCAAGTTTGAAAATCTAGAAGAAATGGATGAATATCTGAAATCTTGGGAATCACCAAAGCTTGGCCAAGAGGAGACCAGCAGCTTAAACAGACCCATAACATATGAAGAAATAGAGGATGTAGTAAGAAGCCTCCCAACTAAAAAAAGCCCAGGCCCAGACGGTTTCACAGCAGAATTCTATAAAACATTTCAAAAAGACCTACAACCATTATTTCTGAAACTGTTTAGAAGTATACAATCAGAGGGAATTCTCCCAAATTCCTTCTATGAAGCCAACATCACTCTATTACCAAAACCAGGCAAAGATCCAACTAAAAAGGAGAATTATAGACCCATCTCCCTCATGAACACAGATGCCAAAATTCTAAACAGAATACTGGCAAATCGCATACAGACCCACATCAAGAAGATCATCCATCATGACCAAGTTGGATTCATACCAGAGATGCAGGGATGGTTCAACATACGAAAATCAATAAACATCATCAAACACATAAACGGAATCAAAGACAAAAACCACACCATCATCTCAATTGATGCTGAAAAAGCCTTTGACAAAATCCAGCATCCCTTCATGCTTAAAGTCCTAGAAGGAATTGGATTGGAGGGATCATTCCTCAATGTAATCAAAGCCATATACAGGAAACCCACAGCCAATATCATCCTAAATGGGGAAATGACGGAAACATTCCCTTTAAAGGTAGGAACTCGGCAAGGCTGCCCCCTATCACCACTCCTCTTCAATATAGTGCTTGAAACACTTGCTAGAGCAATAAGGCAAGAAAAGGATATTAAAGGAGTACTAATTGGAAAAGAGGAAGTCAAACTATCCCTATTTGCTGATGATATGATTGTTTACTTAAGGGATGCAAAAAACTCCACCAGAAAACTCCTAGAAACGATTAACAGCTTCAGCAAAGTGGCAGGATACAAAATTAACCTTAGAAAATCAATGGCCTTTCTTTACACCAAGAACAAGCAACTGGAGAAAGAATTCAAAGAGACCTTCCCACTCACAATAGCCTCAAAAACAATAAGATACCTAGGAACAAACCTAACCAAAGACACCAAAGACCTCTACAACAAAAATTTTAAACCCTTAAAGAAAGAAATTGAAGAAGACCTCAGAAGATGGAAAAACCTCCCATGCTCATGGATTGGGAAAATTAACATTGTAAAAATGTCCATTTTACCAAAACTCTTGTATAGATTTAATGCAATCCCAATCAAAATCCCCAAGAGTTTCTTCACAGGCTTGGAAACAAAAGTTCTTAAATTCATTTGGAGAAACAAAAGACCCCGAATAGCCAAATCAATCCTGAGTGAAAAGAGCTACACAGGAGGGATCTCTATACCAGATTTTAAACTATACTACAGGGCTATAGTCATAAAAACAGCCTGGTACTGGCACAAAAACAGACCTGTTGACCAATGGAACAAAACCGAAGATCCAAATCTGAGCACATACAATTTCAGCCATCTCATATTTGACAAGGGGGCCAAGAAGCCACAATGGAGAAAAGACAGCATCTTCAGCAAGTGGTGTTGGCAAAACTGGATCACCACTTGTAGAAGAATGAAATTAAACCCCTACCTCTCGCCCTGTACAAAAGTCAACTCCAGATGGATCAAAGACCTCAACGTGAAACCCCAAACTCTGAAGGTGATAGAAGAAAAAGTTGGCAGCAGACTACAAGACATAGGTGTAGGAAAAGACTTCCTAAATCAGACAGCAGCTGCGCAAGAATTAAGGTTGACAATTGACAAATGGGACCTCATTAAACTCAAAAGCTTCTGTACATCAAAAGAAACAATCAAGGAAATGAAGAGAAAACCCAGAGTGGGAGGAAACCTTCACCGCAGATACATCTGACAAAGCATTGATTTCCAGAATATATAAACTACTCAAAAAACAAAGAAGAAAACAAATGACTCACTCAATAGATGGAGCAAAGAGACTTCACAAATGAGGAATTAGAGAGGCTGAGAAACATCTTAAGAAGTGTTCAATGTCACTAATCATTAATGAAATGCAAATCAAAACCACTTTAAGATATCATCTTACTCCAATAAGACTGGCTAGGATCAAGAAAACAAATGATACCAAGTGCTAGAGAAGTTGTGGGGAAAGGGGAACACTCATCCACTGCTGGTGGGAATGTAAACTGGTACAGCCACTATGGAAAGCAGTGTGGAGAACCCTTGGAAGGCTTGGAATGAACTTGCTACCTGACCCAGCCATACCACTCCTGGTATGTACCCACAAGACTCATCCCACCACAGAGATACATGCACAGCCATGTTTATTGCAGCTCTCTTCACAATAGCAAGGAGCTGGAACCAACCCAAGTGCCCCTCAACTGACGAGTAGATAGAGAAAATGTGGTACATCTATACAATGGAGTTCTACACAATGCAGTGGTAAAGAAAGATGACATCATGAACTTTGCAGGTTGGAGCTAGAAGACATTATGCTGAGTGAAGTAAAAGGGTCCCAGAAAAACAAACGATGAATGGTATCCCTCATCTGTGGATGCTAGCACCAATTACCTAATTGTATGGCAAAGTGAGCAACATCAATGGGGTCTGGCAACAACTGTGCTCTTATATTGTAGAATCCCTTCAAAAAGAAAAAAAAAAAAGAGAAAAAAAAAAACCCTAGGATTCCTATGACTTCCTTGGGTTTGAGAATTTTCTAGACTAACCAACAAAATTTTAGAAACAAACTTCCTATTTCTGGTTTATCATGAAGAATTTAACTCAGGATGAGCCAAATGGAAGAGAAGCAGAGGTGGAAAGGGGCACAGGGCTTCCATGACACATGCCCAGGTCCTCGAGTATACACCAACCCACCAGCTCTCTGAACACCTTTGTTTAGGGTTTAATGGGTGATCCATTATGTGAGTGTGATTGAGTAACTCCTTGGTCTCTAGTGACTGGGAGTGTGGTGGCTGAGTTCCCACACTAATCACAGGGCTGGGTTCACTAACAGCCATTATCCTCTAAGAGCCATCTGATTAGTTTGAACTCAGACTGGTTGGAAAGGGCTCATCATGAATATGAAGATCATCTTTTACCCTCATCACTCATGAAGTTCCAAAAGTTTCAAGAGCTATGTCAGGAGTCAAGGGCAGACACCAAGTAGACTTACCTTGCTGTGTTACAGGTGGAGTCTACACTTTGCCACCATAAACATGGGTAAGAGACTTTGTTTCCAAGTGCATTTACTTTTTAAATTTTTATTCAAGTATATTTATGGGGGATACATACAGAAGTAAAATTTTAAGTTGGCCAAGCACAGTAATGACACCCGTAGTCCCACCTTTTGGGAGACTGAGGCAGGAGAGTCAGGTGAGTCCAGGAATTTGAGACCAATTTAAAGAATATAGCAAGAACTTAATCTAAAATAAATATAAAACTCCAAGGTTAGGGGCTGGAGAGATGGCCTAGCAGTTAAGAGTGCTGACTGCTCTTGCAGAGACCCGGGTTCGATCCCAAGCACCCACATGGCGGCTGAGAACCGTCTTTAACTCCAGTTCCAGGGGAATCCGACGCCCTCTTCTGACCTCTGCGGCATTGCACGACACAGGTGCACAAACCTACATGCAGACAGTACATTCCTACACATAAAAAATAAATAAAAATTAAAAAAAAAACTCCAAGGTTAAAAGCAGTATATTTTTTGCTTTGACAGATACCACTAAATTACTGTTTATTCGGATGCTTTAATATGTACCCTCCTCAATGGTGTCTGAATAATCCTTTTCCTATAATAAATACTATCATCTTTTCTATTTAAATAATGGGTAAAAAATAGCAACAAAATTAGTTTGTATATTGGAGCTGTGGGTGTGGCTCAGTGGCAGACTTCTTGCCTTGCTAGTAAGGGGCCCTGGGATTCATGCTAGTACTACAAATATCTTAGAGGGTATGAGTGTTTTAGGGGTAGGAATATAGCTTGGTAGTGAAGTACTTGCCTAGTGTAAGCAGGGCCCTGGGTTTGATTCCTAGTGCTTGCGTATATGTGTGCACGTACACTTATACTTTCTGTAATGAGTGAGTTTGATGATCTTTGTACTCATTCTCCCCACGGGGATTGCAACTCGGGCCCTCCCACATGCTAGGCATTAGTCTACCACTAAGCTCCTTCCACAGCCCTTTTTATTTTCAAGAACAACAATCAGTGCTAGTCTGAGAGGTATTATAATATTAAGCTATATTTTTTCACTGTATTATCAACTATAAGGTTTCATCTTTCCTTCCCTCTAAAAATGTGGCACTCTCAATATAGATTTGTCTATATAACAAATGTAGACATTTTCTTTTTAATATTTTATTTATTATTTTTATGTGTATGAGTTATTGCCTGCATGTATGTAAGTGCACCCATGTTGTGCAATACCCATGGAGGTCAGAAGAAGGTGATGGGTCCCTTGGAACTGCCATGTAGGTGCTGGGACTTGAACCTGGTATTTTTGAGACAGGGTTTTCCTGTAGCCCCGGCTGGCCTTGAACTCATCAGAGGCTGGCCTTGACCTCATCAGAGATCTGTTTGTCTCTGCCTCCCGGGTGCTGGGCTGGGATCAAAGGCGTGCACCAGCTCAGACATTTTCTTTTTTTTTTTTTTTTTTTTTTTGGTCTTTTGGAGACAGGGTCCCTCTGTAGCCCCAGCTGTCTTGGAACGCACTCTGTAGACCAGGATGGCCTTGAACTCACAAAGATCTGCCTGTCTCTGCCTCCCAAGTGCTAGGATTAAAGGCAAGTGCCACCACGCTCAGCTTAGCTCAGACATTTTCAACTAGAATTATTTCAACACTTTTTTCCAAATCAACATGATTGAACAGCAACAGCTCTAAGTAACAAGCTATTTTTTAAAAAATATATTTTATGCTGGGCGTGGTGGCGCATGCCTCTAATCCTAACACTTGGGAGGCAGAGGCAGGCAGATCTCTGTGAGTTCATGGCCAGCCTGGTCTACAGAGTGAGTTCCAGCTGGAACTACAGGGAGACCTTGTCTCAAAAAGGCCAAAATAAAAAATAAAAATAAAAATATATTTTATTATTTTAATTTTATGTGTATGAGTGTATTGCCTGCATCAATGTCATGCAATGCCCACAGAGGTCAGAAGAAGGCATTGGATCCCCTGGAATTGGAGTTACAAGCAGTTGTTATTTGCCATGTGGGTGCTGGGTTTTGAACCTAGGTCCTCTGCAAGAGCAGCCAGTGCCTTTAACCACTAAGCTGTCTCTTTAGCCCCACAAGCTATTTTTTATCCAAAAATTTGTTTTCTAATGGCTAAATATACTTTCAAAATACTTGACTAGATTATCCACTCCTTACATAAAAAGGATAACTTATTTTTTTTTAGAATGACTTAATTTAAAGAGCAAATAAGTTCTGAAAACTATTTCACAAGCATTTTATCTTTGTATACTGCTGGAAAACAAATTACATATTACCTTTCCACACTTACCTAACAAAACAAAATTTAAAATCAAATTATAATGACAAACAGAATGTAAAAATTCTATACTGAAAATTATAGCATACTCAATTTAACTGAGATACAAATGACAATTTTCTCAGCGTTCCACAACACAAATGTATACATATTTTCTTTATTTTACTAAAGCTGTAACATTGAACATCTTATTAAATATACACAAAGCACCAGTGTAAGTATAAACAAGTGCACTGATTTTACTGATATTTGCAATGCTTCTTCACTGCAGTTGCCATCCACCTGGAATCAATACATGACCACTGTGGCTGGGTTTAAGATTTATGGCTCCTGAAAGCAGATCTGAGGTGCTTCCAATTAACTAGCTGTTAGTCCTTGTGCAGACTATGAGAATTACTGTAATTAACATTTTTACAATTGAGTTTGTATTTAGTTTATGTGCCATCTGACTGCAAAAATGCTGAGACATGACAACTACAGAAAGACACAAAATCTAATCCAATCCGTCAGGTAGTAAACATACTCAAAGGTTTGCTGACTTAAATAGAAATGGAAGACAAATAATGCTAAAGAACCCATCAGTCTTTTTTTTTAATTTTATTTATTTCTGTATGTGTATGAATGTACTGTCTGCATGCAAGTGTGTGCACCCGTGTCGTGCAATGCCGCGGAGGTCAGAAGAGGGTGTCGGATTCCCCTGGAACTGGAGTTCTCCTGGAATTGGAGTTTCAGACGGTTATCGGCCGCCATGTGGGTGCTGGGGATAGAACCCGGGTCCTCTGCAAGAGAGGTCGACGCTCTTAACCGCTAGGCCATCCCTCCAGCCCATGTGTATGAATGTATTGTCTGTATGTATGTTTGTGCCCCTGTGTTGTGTAATGCCACAGAGGTCAGAAGAGGGCATCGGATTCCCCTGGAACTGGAATTAAAGACGGTTCTCAGCCGCCATGTGGGTGCTGGGGATCAAACCCAGGTCTTCTGCAAGAGCAGTCGGAGCTCTTAACCGCTGAGCATCTCTCCAGCCCCTTTTAAGTAATTTTTATATATACTTGTCAATTTTTCAAGGAATCTAAACCTAAGATAACAAGTATGTTTTAAGCTAAAGTATCTACAATGTCAATGAATAAACTTCAAGTTATCACCAATACTGATAATAAGTGTTCCTGGTCAGTTACACAGAAAACTAACTTCTTCTAGTTCGACTACTGGCTGGGTATGTGACAGGTAAGAGCTGTTTTCTGAGACTATCTTGGAAGATGAAACTAATGAGATCGATTTCTAAGCATTTTTTTTTTTTTTTTGGCTTTAAGAGTTTATTTCAGAAAACAATTTTGTGTGTTTTGGAGGAACAGGGCGGTTCTAAGTGCTTTTAGATAATAACCATGCCTTAGTTTTAGCAAAAGCAAATTTCACAGGCTCTTAAAATGTTCAGCTGCCCTTTCTTCCAAGGGTTATCAGGTTTGTACTGAATGAAGAATTGTGGGGACACTGCAAGGGGCGCAAAGAAGGGCAAGGTACAGGCCCCACCCACAAACACTTTATGATCTCATAGTGGACATAAAGCAGCTACTCAAGCATAGTGCAAGGCAAGAAAAAAGGCAAGTCTTTAAAGAACATATTGCTGGGTGTGGTGGTGCGCACACCTTTAATCCTAGCACTTGGGAGGCAGAGGCAGGCAGATCTTTGTGAGTTCAAGGTCAGCCTGGTCTACATAGTGAGTTCCAGGACAGCCAGAGCTACAGGGAGACCCTGTCTCAAAAAGACCAAAAAAAAAAAAAAAGAACATATTAACAGAGATTCAATCACATTAGGATTGGAAGCGGAAAATGCCGAGAGACAGGCTTCCAGAAAGATTTAATTACTCAGAGCAGGAAAAAGCTAAGCACTTTTCATAAAAGAGTTTGGCTAAATATGACATCTTAGATTCGTTTGTCATTTTATCACTAGATAATAACACCACAGAAAATTATCTCAAGAATGGGAAGCTACCACAAATAAAATTCATACTGCAGAACCACAACAGTTCTCAAAATTCAATACAATAGTAAACCGGTTATGCCAAATACTAATTTTTTTTTTGTATTTTTGTGTCTATTTGAAACAGGGTCTCCCTGTAGCCCCAGCTGTCCTGGAACTCACTATGTAGACCAGGCTGGCCTTGAACTCACAGAGATCCACCTGCCTCTGTCTCCTGAGTGCTGGGATTAACGGGGTGTGCCACCACGCCTGGCAAATACTATTTAAAATATCTTCATACATTTCTTTTAGATAAGATGAATCAGATGGAAAGTTATGCACTGAAGACACCAGTGTGACTGCCAAAGCAGAGTAGACTATGTTCACATCCAGTAGGGATGCATTTTCACAGCTCTAAGTGACATTACTGAGAGAATAAATGAGGAAAACTCACAGTCCAGTCTGCTCTAAGTATGTTCCAACATCAGACAAAGAGCTATTTTAAATGATCTAGAAGAGAATGTAAAGTTAATTTAAGGGATGCAAGCCTCTAACAGTATAAAATGAGAGTTGCAGAAACATGAATCATCTCACGGAAATGTCAGGTTTGACATCGAACTTTGGAACCCATTCTTGCCAAAGGAGGATGCTACTGAAAATCAGATCAACATCCCAGCCTACGGTACTTCACCTTTGGATACGGTGATGGTTAATCTTGGTTGTCAACTTGACTGGATCTAGATCAACTACGGGATAAGCTACTGGGCTCGCCAGTAGAACTCATCTTTGTTCTTTGAAGTGGGAAGACCCACCCTAAGTGTGGGAGAAACCCACACAGAAGGAAGTCCAAGGGAAAAGCTTTGCTCCCTCCCCATTTCCCTTCCTGTGGTGGCCAAGTTCACTCAGAGCCTGTGCTGCCATTGTTGGTCTACCCAGTGTGTGATGTAAGCCAGTCTAATCAACTGAATAGAATCCTTTTGATGTACATTGATTCTATCAGTTCTACTCCTCTAGAGAACCCTGAATAATAGACATTGCCCAAAACAGTCCTTTGTTCATCCAATACCTCTCTGGCTCACTGGTTCTGTGTGTGTGTGTGTGTGTGTGTGTGTGTGTGTGTGTGTCTGTCTGTCTGTCTGTCTCTCTCTCTCTCTCACAAACACACACACACACACACACACACACACACACACACACAGAACCTTACTGCTGCAACAAAACAAAATTTCAAGCTTATGCTTCATGAAGGGGAAATCTGCAGGGTGAGTATTTGCCATTCCTAGACCCTGTACAGAAAGCCAAAATGTGAAAATGAAAGAGAAAATATAACCAATCAAACAAACCAGCCACCCAGGAACTTACAAAAGCAGTGCTAACCTATGTAAGAGCACACTGTGTTCAGAGGGTGACTATGCATTCGACACTTAGAATCTCCAAAAACGCTATCTCCAGTGCAGTTTCAACTAAAGTCTTGTAAATTTGGGAGATTTAGAGTTTTTATGGTTAATAAATGCTTTTAATGTACTTAGCAGACATTAGCAATCTACAAGATGAAAAAAAAAATAAAGTTTAAACATTGCTCTAAATGAAATTTGTGCTAGGATTTTTCCACAGCAAAGTGGGTAGAAATGAGGAAGAGTCTACAAGACCGTGGATGAATGACCAGTCTGCTCTCTATTCCCCCAAACATCTTTAGCTTATGTTCATTTTTCTATCTAAAACTAAGTCACACTTCAATTTCAAGCTTTATCTAGGCTTCAAACATTTTTTTTTAGGCTTCAAACATTTTATGATCACACTGTATACATTGTAGCAAAACTGATAGTAACAAAATCTTAGCTTATCACCTAAAATTTCATTTAAAATGTTTATTTGGGCCGGGCGTGGTGCTGCAGGCCTTTAATCCTAGCACTCGGGAGGCAGAGGCAGGCGGATCTTTGTGAGTTCAAGGCCAGCCTGGTCTACAGAGTGAGTTCCAGGACAGCTGGGGCTACAGGGAGACCCTGTCTCAAAAACACCAAAAGAAAAAAAAAAGTAGAAAGCAATAAATAGCAATGAATATATAATAAAGAAGATCAGTTAAGCCAAAAGTTAAGGAAAATGAGATATATTATACAATATTAGTTGTTTGGTTGTTTTTTTTAAGGCAGAATATACAACAATATGGATTTGAATACTTAGAAACAGAAAAATTCTAGGTAAACACAAAATTCTCTAAGGAGAAACTGAAAAACCTTGTAATACTATAAACATTAAAAAATGTGTTTTAGGGGCTGAAGAGATGGCTCAGTGGTAAAGATCACTGGCTGCTCTTACAGAAGTTCCCCGCACCCACATAGTGACCAACTACTGTCCATAACTTCAGTTCCAGGGGTTCCTATATTCTCTTCTGACCTCCACGGGCATTGCATAACATGTGTGCACTTACATACATGCAGGCAATACACTCGTACACATAAAATAGAAATAATAAATAAAAATTAAAAACAAGTAAATAGAAAAACAAACAAACATGTTTTAAAGGGTCAGAAGTGAAGAGACTGCACTGCTTTCACAGAGGACCTGAGTTCAACTCCTAGCACTCACACTGGGCAGCTCACAACCACCAGTAACTCTAGCTGCACAGAATCAAATGCCTCTGGCCTTTGTGGGCACCACCACTCACACACACACACACACACACACACACACACACACACACCCTTACTACCACACATACACACAAAATTAAAAACAACAACTATTTTAGAAATATAGGTAAGACATGTTTTAAAGACCCTACAAAGAACATAGTAGAGGGGCTGGAGAGATGGCCTAGCGGTTAAGAGCACCGACTGCTCTTACAGAGGACCCGGGTTCGATCCCCAGCACCCACATGGCGGCCGAGAACCGTCTGAAACTCCAATTCCAGGAGAACTCCAGTTCCAGGGGAATCCGAGACCCTCTTCTGACCTCCGCGGCATTGCACAGACATGCTAGGCCAGTGTTCTACCACTGAACTACAGCCAGACAATTGTTGTATTTCTTATTTTGAAGCAGAGCTTTCATGGTGTTTCCCAGGCTGCTTTGTACATGCTTTATAGCCCAGGCAGGTCTTGCTTGAATTTTCAGTCTTCCTGCTTCAGCCTCCTGAGTAAGCTGGCATTCCATACCTGCAGCACCAGGCCAGGCTGATGCAGAGAAGTGCTAGACTAGGTAGCAGTACCCTGTGAAATTAAATCTATATTAATTACTCCAAACATACATTTACTTGTATGTGTGTCCGTGTATGTGCAGGCACTCATGCTTGTGTGCACACATGGGTGTGGAGGCCAGTAGTCAGCCTTGGGCATTGTTCCTCAGCACTTTTACTTTGAGACAGGGTTTCCCACCCCCTGGAGCTTACCCAGTAGGGTGGCTCGGCTGGCTGGGTAAGAGGATCGTGGGGTTCTGCCTGGCTGTCTCCACCTCACTGATGCTGGAATTACAGGCATACACCACTTTGGTGGTTTGAATAAATGTTGCCCATAGGCTCCAAGTATTTGGACATTTGGTCTCTTCTTTAGCCACACCATATTTCCAGTCTGTGTCTGCTTTCTGTGCCTACTTGAAGATGTGATCACTCAGCTTTCTGCCCCAGCCACCTCTGCTGCCACGCCTGCCCAGGCCATCGTCATGGACTCTAACTCTCTGAGCTGTAAGCCAAGTAAACTATTTGTAAGTTGCCTTGGTCACAATGTTTTATCACAGCAACAGAAAAGAAACTAATGCCCCACCATGCCCTTCTTTTACACATGGTTTCTTCGCTGGAACTCAAGTCCTTATACCTGCACTGAGGGATCACCCAATCCCAAATAAACTTTTTTTTTTTTTCTTTGGTGTTTTGAGACAGGGTCTCCCTGTAGCCCCAGCTGTCCTGGAACTCACTCTGTAGACCAGGCTGCCTTGAACTCAACAAGATCCGCCTGCCTTCTGCCTCCCGAGTGCTAGGATTAAAGGCCTTGCAGCACCCACACCCGGCCCAAATAAACATTTTAAATGAAAGTTTTAGGTGATAAGCTAAGATTTTGTTACTATCAGTTTTGCTACAATGTATACAGTGTGATCATAAAATGTTTGAAGCCTAAAAAAAAATGTTTGAAGCCTAGATAAGGCTTGAAATTGAAGTGTGACTTAGTTTTAGATAGAAAAATGAACATAAGCTAAAGATGTTTGGGGGAATAGAGAGCAGACTGGTCATTCATCCACGGTCTTGTAGACTCTTCCTCATTTCTACCCACTTTGCTGTGGAAAAATCCTAGCACAAATTTCATTTAGAGCAATGTTTAAAACTTGTTTTTTTTTTTTCATCTTGTAGATTGCTAATGTCTGCTAAGTACATTAAAAGCATTTATTAACCATAAAAACTCTAAATCTCCCAAATTTACAAGACTTTAGTTGAAACTGCACTGGAGATAGCGTTTTTGGAGATTCTAAGTGTCGAATGCATAGTCACCCTCTGAACACAGTGTGCTCTTACATAGGTTAGCACTGCTTTGTAAGTTCCTGGGGGGCTGGTTTGTTTGATGGTTATATTTTCTCTTCATTTTCACTTTTGGCTTTCTGTACAGGGTCTAGGAATGGCAAATACTCACCCTGCAGATTTCCCCTTCATGAAGCATAAGCTTGAAATTTTGTTTTGTTGCAGCAGTAAGGTTCTGTGTGTGTGGTGTGTGTGTGTGTGTGTGTTGTGTTGGGGGAGAGAGAGAGAGAGACAGACAGACAGACAACACAACACACACACCACACACACACACACACACACACAGAACCAGTTGAGCCAGAGAGGTATTGGATGAACAAAGGACTGTTTTGGGCAATGTCTATTATTCAGGGGGTTCTCTAGAGGAGTAGAACTGATAGAATCAATGTACATCAAAAAGGATTCTATTCAGTTGATTAGACTGCTTTACATCACACACTGGGTAGACCAACAATGGCAGCACAGGC
Source organism: Rhizomys pruinosus (assembly GCA_009823505.1). Lineage (NCBI taxonomy): Eukaryota > Metazoa > Chordata > Mammalia > Rodentia > Spalacidae > Rhizomys > Rhizomys pruinosus. The sequence continues at coordinate 118,051 of VZQC01004757.1, read as the reverse complement.
TCTGAGTGAACTTGGCCACCCACAGGAAGGGAAAAATGGGGAAGGGAAGCGCTTTTCCCTTGGACTTCCTTCTGTGTGGGTTTTCTCACTTTAGGGTGGGTTGGCGAGGGATGTTAAAGGCCGTCATTAGTTACAAATTTTCAGTATTATCTGTCATAGCAACATGAAAAGTAACTAATACACGCAACTGGAACCAGAGAAATGGGATCATTTTGGAGACTACTCATATCTATAAGGTCTCAGAAACTTATAAATAATTTATGGGAATAATGTAGACAAATTTCCAGATATAGGATAGAGAAACTTTAGAATTTTTTAAGCAGAGATTGATGGGTAATTTTGATGACAGTTCAGAAGGGATTCATATAGATACATAGGTAAAACCTAAACGCTGTCCTCATGAAGTCTCAGATGAGAAGAACTTTATTTGAGAATTGAACCAGAGGTCAATGGTGTTTGCAGTCTTGCAAAAACAAAAAAAAAATCCTAACTTTCATTGCATGCCTGAAAATTATAGTTTATAGGGCATAGTGCTCAAGTTTAAGGATGGCTATATGTGGCTGTCTTCAGCCAGATTTATAATGAGAATTGGGAGTATATACAAAGCAATAAGGATTGAAAAGCATGACCTTTCAAAACATGAGTGTGAGCAAAAGTGAGTGGGAACAAAGTAACAAAAATTAGTAAAGGTATTAGTTGCTGTTGAAAGAAACTACAATCATGGGTCTAGAGAGATGGCTAGGGGGTTAAGAGCACTTCACTGCTCTTTGCAGAGAGATCCAGTTTCAGTTCCCAGCACCCACATAGCAAGCTAACAGCCCTGGGTAACCTCACCCACAGTTCACTAAAACCTACAGTGCCAGAAATTAAAAGCCATTGATACATTTAATAAAAATAATAAATAAATACAAAACAAGAAGCGTGTAGCTTATTCTGGGAACATGGGAAACATGCTTTTAGGGTGAATCATCATTCATTGTAGAAGTAGAATGTAAAAATGCAAACTCATTGTTCCACCTCAGAGGAGCGAAAAAAAAAAGAATCTTCTCACTCTCTTTTGCCCTCCTTTCCAAAGCCTACGGGACTGATGACTGAAGAGATGGTGTGTAAGGGACAAGTTGGGGAGGGTTTAATTTGGTAGGGATCACAACAAGAAGTGGACTTGGATTTTTTCTTTGTGCTTGCTTCTTTTTTTTATTTGATCAGCATATTTGTGTAAGCAAACCTCATCAACTGGATTGGGGAGCCTGGCGTTGTACAGAACTGACTCAAGATATTTGGCTAATTGGTTTTTAATATGGACCTTACGTGCGATATTTTAAGTGTTATTTTCTTTTTTTTATTTTTTTTTTTAATTTTTTTTTTTAATTTTATTTATTTTTGTATGTGTATGAATGGTACTGTCTGCATGCAAGTCTGTGCCCCAGTGTCGCCACTTTTTGACATATGCCCGCAAGAAGTCAAAAAGAGTGTCTAGCGGTACTCACCTTTGAGGACCCGAAACTGGAGTTCTCCCTGCCAAATTGGAGGGTAGTTACTAGGAATCCGGCCTTTTACGTTAAGCTCGCTCCAGAATCTTCCTAGTCGATGGGTTTGAAAGCTCGCGGAGATCGAGAACACCTTAGCGCGATGCCCACTCCCGTATGTGCCAAAAGCAGGTCGGTGCTTCTTAACCGCTTAGGCTACTCCTCCAGCCCTTTACCATGTTGTCCTAGTTGTCTATTGATGTTGATCTTGATTTTCAGGGTAACCATTTCAATCTGAAAAGAAAAATGCAAGGATTACCCAAAAGCAATTAAAGTCATCCACCACCACCAGAAGCTTAGGGCACCTGGAGTAAGGCATCACCTCACGCTTGAGGATGAATTCATTGTTCCAACTACTCCATTCATAAGCAGGAAGCAGGACTGGATCTTTCTGACTTCAAGGCCACCCTGGTCACATAGTGAGTTCTANAGTGCTGTAGGTTCATTTTCCAGAAACACACACACACACACACACACACACACACAAGTGCACATACACATGTACCTCATAACAATTGAACTGACTTTGTGTTTTGGTTTGATAGTAATGATTAAAGTTAATGTTCTTAGGTAGGTTTTGAAAATAGAACATAAGAGTGTGTATGTGTGTGTGTGCATAAAAAACAATGTAAAGACAATAGAAAGTGCTTCAAAATACAGTCATGCACCACTCTGGGTCGAGGTCTGACTGCATACGTAACAGCTCCAGGGCTGGAGAGATGGCCTAGTGGTTAAGAGCATCGACTGCTCTTGCAGAGGATCCAGGTTCGATCCCCAGCACCCACATGGCGGCTGAGAACCGTCTTCAACTCCAGTTCCAGGGGAATCCGACACCCTCTTCTGACCTCTGCAGCGCTGCATGACACAGGTGCACAAACCTACATGCAGACAGTACATTCATACACCTACAAAAATAAATAAATAAAAATTTTAATAAAAAAAAGAAGAGCTCCACAGCCTGAACTGCCCAGGATGAACAGGTAACGTATACAACACTCTGTGCTCCTCAGAACACATCCTTGAGGCAGGTGACCCATGACTGTGCTTGCTGTGAGCTATTCTCCTGACTTCACTCCTTCAGTCTTCTTCACTTACAGACCACTTTTAACATTCCCCAGGACTGTCCAAGGGCTACAACTTTCCTTTCTACACTCTCATGCTAAACAACTGTGCTGGATAGCTTTAGTGTCAACTTGACACACCTGGTTTGAGGGAGCCTCATTTGGGGCACTGGCTCCACTGGACTGGCCTGTGGCCATGTCTGTGGAATACTATCTTCATTGTTGAGTGATGTGGGAGGGCATAGCCCACTATGGGTGGTGCCACTCCTGGGCAGGCTGAGCATGAGCCAGGGGAGCAAGTCAGTAAGCAGCATTCCTCCATGGCCTGCTTCAGCTCCTACCACCAGGTTCCTGCCCTGAGTTCCTACCTTGGGCTCCCTGAGTGATGAACTGTGACCCAGGAGATATAAGACAAATAAACCCTTTCCTCCCCAAGTTGGTTTTGGTCAGTGTTTTGTCACAGCAACTGAAAGGAAACTAGAAGAAAGCCCATAGTTCGAAATGCCATATATATGTGAATACCTCTCCAAAGTTTACTTCTAGCCCGTTTTCCATAAAAAAACAAATTAAGTTAAAGTTCCTACTTGACAAGCATTATAAAGTTAGTTTGGCCCAAAACAGAATCCTTTACATACATACACACACACACACACACACACACACACACACACACACACAATATATTGTTTTTTCCTGAAGTTTTCCAAAAATTGAATCAAGGTAAAGCAAAGCTCTTACCAATACAGGTGTGTTTTTAGGTGTTAGCAGCAGTACTGCCCTCAGTATGTGCTCATTGGACAGTAGCGCAACCCCCAAGAAAAGGATAGTGTGTGTGTGTATGTGTGTGTGTATATATATATAAAAATTCTTGATTTTTATCAACCCACTTCATTCATATCTCAAAATCATAAGTCTAGTTACACAGACTCCATATCAGGAGTAAATTTTCTTTAAATTCTTCCTTCTTATCAGGCAGAATCCATCAGAAATGCTTTGAACCCTCTTTCTAAAAAGTCATGTAACTCCATAAGCTTCTCTGTGTCCTGCTGTCAGTCCATTCCACAGTCCTATCAAGCTCTGATTCCTGCACCGATTTCCTACATAACCCAGGGGAGGCCTCACCTGAGATTCTGATCCTCCTGCATCTACCTCCCAAGTGCTAGATTGCAGACATGCACCACATCACCCCTGGTTTATGCAGTGCTAGGGATGGAACCAAGGGCTTCATGCATCCTAGGCATCCCCAGCTCAAAGCGTAATCATTTAGAATACAAATGAAATATGGTTAGGATAGGCAGATCTATAGTCAGAAAATAGATTTACGGTTGCATATGGAAGGCGGGGGAAGCCAGTAGGAAATGGATGCTGAATGCTAATGAGTAATGGGTTCCTTTAGAGGTAATGAAAATATTCTAAAACGGGTTCTGGTTCCACACCTCTGCAAATCTACTAAAAGCTTTAAAATTTTATGCTTTAGGTGGGTGAAATTTATCTCAGTAAAGCAGCAATAAAATATAAGGAAGATCACAGGACTCTCCTAATAAGCAACTGAATTAAGTTTGAAAACCAAATGGCATTATATTGTCAACCCAGAAAAGGTAATGCAGAGGCTGGGCATGGTGGCGCATGCCTTTAATACCAGCACTCGAGAGGCAGAGGCAGGTGGATCTCTGTGAGTTCAAGGCCAGCCTGGTCTTACACAGTAAGCTCCAGGCCAGCTGCGAGTAAAGGGAGACCCTGTCTCAAAAAAAAAAGGACCACCAAAACAACAACAACAAAAAAAGGTAATGCAGAATTTGCAGCCTAAACATAATTATATCAACTCCATGCTAAAAGCAAGCGTGCGTATACACAGAGACATGCACACACGAAAATAAAATCAACATTCAGCTAATACCTGTAGTAACTATAATGTCAAAATGTGATATTCTAGAATCATCTGGCTACAGATGAGCTCTCAAAACAAAACATCACTAAAAGTTCATCAGGTGGAATAACAATGGAACAAGAGAACTTAGAAATGTAGGAGTCTGAGAAGAACAGACATAGATTTTCATCATTTCAGACTGCAACAGGGTTGTAGGTGTGATCCATGCAGGAAACACCAGGCTGGGAATAAAATGGCCCAGCCCAAGAGCCCTGGCTCATCTCCCAGGGAAAGACTGCCCAGATCTGGTAACTGGGCACCCAGTTAAACCCAAATATGCCATTTACTGGCTTCTGTTTCATCTTTTCTATCACCTGAAATGCGGCTGCAGGCAAGGTGACAGACTGAGAATTTCTTTCTAGTTTGAGCTAAAACTGTAAATAAATTCATTTTTCCATTTATGCATACATGATGTTTCTCTTAACGTGGTGTGGTAAGTATACCCAGAGCCAGGCTTTATGGGTGGGAGCGCTGGTAACAAGTTTGCTTCAATTCTTATCTTTATCCCTTCAAGAAATAGATTTCACGCCCCCCTTCATGACAAAAGAAAATTATTATAAAGTTAATAGTACCCAGAGCCCTGTACATATGGGAGATCATTCAGAGATGAGTAAATTTCTAGCACAGATCTCAAAAAAGTTGTTTTAGATTTCAGGCAAAAGTATCATTAGTGTCTGAAGCAAGGGGGGACCCAGTTAAGAAGGGAGGGGCAGGGGCTGTAGTCTGGTTAGTAGTACAACACCGTAGCATGAACGAGGCCCCAGGCTTGAATACCAGGTGTCCAACAGTGGAGGAATGGGCAAGGACAATGTAATATGACATGAAAGGAGAAGCAAAACTGTCTCTTTTGGCATTACTAAATGACATCATCTACAAAGTTATGCTGAACAACTGTACAAACTGCTGGGTGTGGTGGCACATGCCTGTAATTCCAGCACTCAGGAGGCAGGCTGATCTCTGAGATATCGAGGCCAGCCTGTTCTACATAGTGAGTTCCAGGCTAGCTGGGGCGATAGGAAGACCCTGTCTCAAAAACAAAACAAAATAAAACAAATTACTGTATAAATTACCAAAAAAAATGCAACAAAAAGCACATAATGCTTTAGGTGTGTGATTCTGTGCTGGGCCACATTCATAACTATCTTAAGGTGTGTACAACCCATAAGATGCAGGCTAGACATGACTGGTAGGGGGGAGGGGGACTAACAGGAGGGGGCTTGTTAAGAGAAGGGTATTGCACGACACGGGTGCACAAACTTGCATGCAGACAGTACATTCATACACATACAGAAATAAATAAAATTAATAAAAAAATTTTTTAAAAAAAGAAGGGTGGATAGGGAACTCTGAGGGGGCTGCTCAACATACATACTTATATGAAAACTTTCATGCTGGGTTCAATCTACACCAAAAAAACCAAAAGAGTGTAAGTAAGGTTATTAATGTAGATTTAATAGGAGCTTTCTCCATTGGCAAGACTTTATGAGTTAGCTCTTCTCTTCCCAGTGCAAAGACACCCTTATAAATGGAGTTTTTTTTTAAGCAGGAGAGGTGACAGTATTTTTATTTATTTATTTTTTATGTGTATGAATGTACTATCTGCATGTAGGTCTGTGCGCCCGTATCGTGCAATGCCGCGGAGGTCAGAAGAGGGTGTCGGATTCCCCTGGAACTGGAGTTCTCCTGGAATTGGAGTTACAGAGTTAAACGGTTCTCAAACCGCTCTGTGGGTGCTGGGGACAAACCCAAGGGTCCTCTGGCAACTCCTACTGCTAGGACCAAAGATCATCTTCAGCCCTGAGGAGTGACAGTATTTATCAACACCAGGAGATTGATACTTTATAAATAAATACATTTCTTACAAAATGGTCAGTTTTCACACCTTCTTTCATATTTGTAGTCTCTCAAAATAATCACCTTAAAATAATCTTCATGCCCAACATGACATATCCTGACTGGTAAGGCCTGAAGCCCATCATTCCTCCAGATGTGTCATTTTTTTCTCTGAATGCTTGGAACTTGGTGTGTGCTAGGCTGTAGTTAGAGGGTGGGGTGGATTCCTGGTGTTCTGATACAGCCTCAATTTTCAGCAGGAACAGCTTTCTTGGGTTCTGACTGTTCCCTCAATCATTCTCTTTTTAATTGGGTGTAAGCATGGCGCATAACAGAATGTTCTGCCACGTGGTGTCCCAACCTCACTGGGGAGAACCTGGGATGAGGCCCCTGAGAGGACCATATGCCTGGAGTTCACCTTATTTATAGGGTTCCTAAAGGCTCTGGACCCTAATTTTCCCTAAAAGTTTTCCTTTAGCAATTTGTGAAAAATTTTCCCTAAATTTTAGGTATTTAGTCCAGAAAAACATTCATTAAAAAAACCCCTCAGAAATGAATATGTATATAGCAGCTCTAGTCATACATAATCACATAATGACTAGCGAGATATTAAATGGTAACTAGTGAAATATTAAAACCACAGTAAGCCACCACTAGATACCTATTTGAATGCATAAGAGAAAAATGACCAGCAATCCAGAGGGGCACAAAATGAGCAGCACTCTCAGTGTTCCTGCTGGAAAGGCAAAAGGGGACAGCCACTCGGGAAATATTTTGACCCTCTTGAATCAAGCTGATGTTCTTACAAAATTCAGTTGTTGGGATATTTACCACTCAACTCTACACGAAGCTCTTACAGAAAAGCTCTATTGGATTAAAGCTGCCAAAACCTCAAAACTTAAATGTCCTTCAATAGCTGAATAGAAAACAAATTGTGGTACATCCATAGAACTGCAATAAAAAAAATGTGATACATGCAACACCATACATCAATTTCAAAAGCAGGCTACTGACTGAAAGCAGTCCATCTGAAAAGACGAATGCTTTCCAAATCTGTGTCTCATTTTCACAGTAAACTACAGAGATGTAGAACACATCATGGATCGCCAAGGAACAGAGGCTCAAGTTGTGATATAAAGACAAAGCAGGAGGGCAATTGTTTATAAAGAAAAATACTGTTTATAAATCCTAAATTGTACAACAGTGGGTGAAAATAGACACCTGCCTATTAAATTATGCATAAAAACTACGAACTGTGCCAGTAAGTAACCACAAAACTCAGTTTTACTGTATGATTATTTTAAAGCTTTAAAAAAGCCACACTGTACAGTGTCTGAGCCCATTTATTACAATCTAGAAAGAGGCGGCAGAAGACAGGTTAATGGATGTTGAGGGTCAGAGGGTGAGGGAGTAGGATGACCGCAACGGGCCAGAGGGACTCTGGAGGTCAGGGAACTGCTCTTTGTCCTGACTATGGTGATGAGTATACAACAGCAGCTCTCAAACCCCAAGAGCATAAAGAAAAGGGACAATATTATGGGGCCAGAGAGGTGGCTCAACAGTTAAGAGCACTGGCTGCTCTTGCCAAGAACCTGGGTTCAATTCCCAACACTCACAAGGTGGCTAACAGCCATCTGTAACTCAAGTTCCAAAAGAAGGAGAAAGTCGGCAACGACCCGCTTCTTGACCTCTGAAGTCATGTGTGACACAGTTAATATGCAGTCAATACACTTTCCGAGTTTGGTCCTTCCATTGCTAAGGTTAAACAAAAACACTCCTGACCGACACCACTATTGGGAGGAGAAGAAAAAGGAGAAAGAGAAGAAAGGGTTTATTCAGCTTACATCTCCTGGGTCACAGTTGATCACTGCATGGAGCCCAAGGTAAGGAACTCAGGGCAGGAACCTGGAGGCATGATGTCTGAAGAGCAGGCCATGGAGGAATGCTCCCCTGGCTCATGCCCTGACTGCCTTCTTGCTCCCCTGTTTCATGCCCAGCCTGCCTTCTATACTGTCACTGCTCACAATCAAGACAATAACACCACAATGTGACCACAGGGCCAATCCAATGGAGCCAATTCACCAACCGAGGCTCCCTCAACACAGGGTGTCAGAAGTGACACAACCAAAGCCATCCAGCCAATTGACCCCCCCTTTTCAACTTGACACCAAAGCCATCCAGCACAACACTTATAACACAAAAAATAAAATTGAAATAGAGGGCAATTGTTATTTAACCAAGGAATTATATTTCTGGAGTTAAGGATATGGTCTTCTTGAGCTGGAGCCTTGGTGACTATTGCAAACAGGCTTTATTGTTAGGATTTTTTTTTAAAGTGTGTGTGTGTGTGTGTGTGTGTGGGTGTGTGTGTGTGGTTTGTGTGTAAATATATATACATATAAAAAAAAAAAAAAAAAAAAAAAAAAAAAAAAGCAACCAGAAATTCAGGGGTGTCATCCAGCCTAGTCTTTTATTCCTGAGCTCATCTTTCTGTCTCTCAAGTAGCTAGACTACATGCTAAAATCACCAAGCTTGGCACAGGAGAAGGAAGGAGGGATTGTGTGTGTGTTGTGTGTGTGTGTGTGTGTGTGTGAAGAAAACTATCTTTTCATCTATCCTAGGTTCATGGTTAATACCTCTACAATAAAAGACAAATTGATGGGCTGGAGAGATGGCCTAGCGGTTAAGAGCACCGACCACTCTTACAGAGGACCCGGGTTCGATCCCCAGCACCCACATGGCGGCCGAGAGCCGTCTGAAACTCCAATTCCAGGACAACTCCAGTTCCAGAGGAATCCGACACCCTCTTCTGACCTCCGTGGCATTGCACGACACGGGTGCACAAACCTGCATGCAGACAGTACATTCATACACATACAGAAATAAATAAAAGTTAAAAAAAAAAGACAAATTGATAAAAATAATACACAAATTTAATGTAACTTTAATTTATTTGAGACAGGGTCTCACCATGTCAAAAATTTTTATTATAATGTGTGGTGTGTATAAGATGTATAGGAGCCGGGTGTGGTGGTACACACCTTTAATCCCAGCACTCGGGAGGCAGAGGCAGAGGCAGGCAGATCTCTGTGAGTTCAAGGCCAGCCTGGTCTACAGAGCGAGTTCCAGGACAGCTGGGACTAAAGGGAAACCCTGTCTCAAAAAGACCAAAAAAAAAAAAAGATGTATAGGGATATGTGTGTATGGAGGGCAAGGGACAACTTTGTCCTTTCTCCCTCTGCCTTTATGTGGGTGCTAGAGATATAGCACCATGCTTATGTTTAACCACTGAGCCATCTTGCCAGCCCTAATGTAACTTTCATGTGCCACAGAGCCATTAAAAGTATGGGGTGTCAGTCCTGCAATCAAACAGGCTGAAGAGGACTCTCACATGGGGTTATTCCAATAACATCCCGGGGACCACGACAGAGGGTGTAAATCCGTAAAATCAGTTTAGTCTATGTAACAAGCAGCTTATATAGGTTTGGGATGGGTAGCCCCTACACTACATTACATCAGCTCCCAGTGGCCAATCCTAGACCTCCACACCATCGCATGCCATCACAGCTCCTGGGGCATATTCAGAAAAGGGGCATGATGACAAGCAAGTCCACTCATGACTTCTGAGCACATGCTAGCCAAAAACAGAGTGTGCCCTGCATCCTTTGTTCCGCCTAGTGTGCTAAGCAGATTGGTAGCCTGCACACACTCAAGATACGTCTGAGTCCGGAATTGCTGTCCCACACAAAGGAAGTGAGGCTGGGCATGGTGGGACACATCCTTTAATCCCAGCACACAGGAGATCCTGTCTCAGAAAGACCAAAGAAAAAGGAAGTGAAGACTTAAAAAGGTAATCTTGTGTGTGTGTTTTTTCTTAGGTCTGATGAAAGGTCATGAAGACAAATGATTGCATGTGATATATACTACACAAAAATACTTTTAAGGGCTGGAGAGATGGCTCAACAGTTACTGTTCTTCCAGAGGACCCAGGTTCAATTCCCAGCACCCATATGATGGCTCACAACCATCTGTAACTCCAGTTCCAGGGGAATCCAATTCCCTCTTCTGGCCTCTGTAGGCACTGCATGCACATAGTGCACTTAAACACTTGCAGGCAAAACATTCCTACACATAAAATAAAAATAATAATAAATATATTTTTTTAAATATTTAGCCTGGTGTAGTTGTTCACACCTTAAATCCCAGCAAAGCCAAGTGGATCTCTAAGAATCTGTGGCCAGCCAAGGCTACACAGTGAGATTCTGTCGCAGAAAAACCAAACCAAAACAAAACAAACAAGCTTTAATAGCATTCAACTACCCAAAGTTGTTATTGGGTTGAGCTAATCATACGATAAAATGCAATTAAATGGCTTGTGCAAGCTACAGCCATATCCTCATTTATGATTTGCATGTAAGCGAATTCACTCATTGCCAACTCAGTTTAGGCTGCAATGTCCCTGCATAAAGCCTTAACACAGGAACATGTGGTGCAGCACTGGGTGACCAAAGTCAAACTTTCAAAAAGCCGAGACTGACCCTAAGAGGGTAAATTTTTAGGAGAGAAGAAATTGCAAAACGTTGATCAGCAATAATGCACTATGTGCATCGGTTAGCACAGGGTTCGAACACTTTCCTATGAAATTAAAAGCTCTGACTCCTACTGTGGTATAGAAATGATCAGGNTCACTAGCTTCTGCTTTGCTCTATGTCTTTTTAAATTCTCTGGAAGTTCTATAAGTTAACCTTGAGAAGAAATTGGTAAAGGTATCAGAATTCAGGGACATATTACTATTATTACATTACAAAGTGACCTTATTGTTACCTTATAACAGTATTGTGATATAACAATAATTGTTTTTTTGCCAAATTTTTTTTTTTGTCTTCTTGAAACCTAGATGTCTCCCTGTAGCCCCAGCTGCCTGGAAATTGCTGCTGGAAATTTGCTATGTAGCCCAGGCTGGCCTTGATCCTTGCAGAGTCTGCCTGCCTTCGCCTCCTGAGTGCTGGGATTAAAACAAGCAACCATGACCCCTCCGCTAAAATAAATAAAAAAAAAGGAATTAAACATTCTGACCTTATGAATCTGGGTTTGTTTGTTTACTTTTTACTAGTTTCCTTTCCATATACAAACATTCATACATTATGTACAAATATGAGTACATTATTTTTTAAATGAGTGCACTTTTTTTTTTTTTTTTTTGAGACAGGATCTCACTGTGCAACCTTTGCTGGCCTTGAACTTACAGCAGTCCTCCTGCCTCCGCTTCTGATCTTCCTTGCTGGGATTAGGTAAGTATGAACCACCCACCATGCTTGCGAGTCTCAGTATTAAGCATACACCTTTATTTCTGTTAGCACACAGAACACCAGATGAGGAGTTGCTGGACCTGGTTCTGTTCTGCTTAACTGGCTTTCCAGTCTTGGATTGCTGAAGTGTCTTCTCTGGCCTGTTTCCTTTTATGTTGAAGTCCTGACAATTTCTACATCTCTTTCAGCTGTAATGTCAGTACATTATTTGTTTGTTTTTTTTCCTTCTTTAAAAAAATTTTTTTTTTTTTGGTCTTTTTGAGATAGGGTCCTAGCTGGCCTGGAGCTCAGTCTGTAGACCAGGCTGGCCTTGAACTCACAGAGATCTGCCTTCCTCTGCCTTCTGAGTGCTGGGATTAAAGGCGTGCCCCACCGTGCCTGGTCGTTTTTTTTTTTTTTGTTTATGTTATTGATAATATTTTTACCTTACTTTATAGGATTTTGTTTTTTTAAAACAGTGTCTTCTCTTTTATTGTGGCAACTGAAGTTTTCCTTTTTACCAAGAAATATATCCATTATAAATAGCTGTTTTATGAAATTCTCTCTAGTTAAAGTGTCGTGTTTATCAGATTTCCCTCTGCTTGGCCCTTTGCAGTCAACCCTGACCTTCTTTGCCCTGGGGCCTTAGGCCCCAAGCATTCTTCTACTGCTGTCCACTTGTCCCTTCTCAGTAGTGTTTCCCACAGCTGTGGCTGCAGTTGACTGGTTTTGGTTAACCACTAGCTTCTTTGGCTCAATAAGATATAGTGGCTGCTCCATAAGTTCAGGGTACTTAACTATTGTTTATTGGTTGTTTTGTTCGTTCTACCTACATCTTTATAAAACTTTTTATTAAATTCTCTTGAGTTAATGCCACCATGGGCAATTTGTGTCTTTTTAGAATTTTACATCTCAGATAAATGAATCTATTACCATATTCCTCAAAATAAGCTTTTTGGACTAGTTTTTTTTCCTCTTTAATTGTAGTAAACTAAGAATATAATTTAAATTTACATTTTGACACCCTCCCCCATACTGAGGTACTGAGAAATTAAATATAGGGCCTTAAGTATTCTAGGCAAAGGCTCTTCCACTGAGCTACATCCCCTAGTTCCCCCTTCTTTGACCACTTTAAAAAAATTTTTTTTTTAATTTTTAAATTATTTTGTATGTGTATGAATGTATGTCTGCCTGTAGGTTTGTGCAACCCGTGTCGTTGCAATGTCGGGAGGTCAGAAGAGGGTATCGGACTCCCTGGAACTGGAGTTCTCTGGAATTCGAGTTACAGCCGCGTTCTCAGCTGCCATGTGGGTGCTGGGCAGATCAAGCCGTCCTCTACAAGAGCAGTCGGTGCTCTTAACTGCTAGGCTATCTCTCCAGTCCCCCATTTTGACCACTTTTAAGCGTACAGTTTGTTTGCATTAGGCACATTCACCATTGTGGTACACAACCACCGCTTCTATCCACTTAGAGAAAATTTTCATATCCCAAACACAAACTCTGTACTCATGAAATAATAACTTCCTATTTCCCCTCCTTCTTGCTCTTGGTAACAATGACTGCACTTTCTGTTCCTCATGAATTAAACTGTTTTTTTTTTTTAGGTACCTCATATTAATTACATCATGTAGTTTGGTCCTTTTATAGCTGGTTATTTTACCTGCTATAATGTCCCCAAGGTTTATCCACATTTTAGCATATTCCACAATTTTCTTCTTTTTGAAAAATGAAATAATATTCCATCGCATGTATGTGCCAGATCTGCTAACTGGTCCTGTCTTGGTAGATACTTGGGCTGTTTTCACTTCGGTTACCGTGGATAATACTGCCCTGAACACTGGTTTGCCTCCTTCCCTTTAGTTCTGTTCAGCATATAGTGAGGAGTAGAATTGGCTCATGTGGTAATGTTGTATCCACGTTTAAGCAATTACCAAAGTGTTTTACATATTGGAAGTTTCCACAATTTTGCATTCCTAACAGAGTTGCATCAGAGTTCCAATTTTCTTACATTTTTTCCAACATTTGTTATTTTCTTTTTTTTGTTAGTAAACATTCTAAAGAACATGGAGTATTTGATGCATTTGTCTGTTCAAGTCCTTTGTCCATTTTTAGTTGTGTTTTGTTGTGGTTGTTAGCCACAGTTCTGACTTGGTTATGAAATTAAAGTTCCCACAACTTCTCGGATTTGACCATCTGCTACAGAATTTACAGAATTCAGGAGACTATTTTACTTAGTCTTTTATTACATTTATTTATTCATCATTTATTGTATGTGTGTCTGTATGTGTCTGTGGTGTCTGTTTGTGTACACACACATGTGGAAATCAGAATATAATTTGCAGGCATTAGTTTACCTCCCCTTCCCACCATGTGGGTCCCAGGACTCAAACTCAGATTGGTCTGTCTTGGTGGTAAAACACTGTTACTCACTGAGCCATCTCACCGGCCTCTGCCCTTTCCAGGGGATCTGACACCCTCTTCTGACCTCTGCAGGCATCACATGATATGGGTGCACTTACATACATGTAGGTAATACACTCCTACACATAAAAATAAAAAAACTTCAAATCGCCTTTGCATTTTAGTTAAATTATTTGCATTAAAAAGAAGAGGACCCGAGGTTCGTATCCCCCAGCACCAACATGGCAGCTTGAGAAGAACCGTCTTTAACTCCATTCCAGGGAATCCGACACCATTCAACGACCAACGTCGCAGCATGCACGACAGGTGCACAACCTACATGCCAGACAAATTCAAACATGAAAATAAATAAAAATAAAAGAATAAAAAAAAGATATTTGGGCTGGAGAGATGGCTTCAGCGGTTTTAGGAGTGCCCCGACTGCTCCACGTAAAGGATGACCTGGTTTGATCCCCAGCACCCACATGGCGGCTGAGAAACTGTCTTTAACTCCAGTCCAGGGGATCCGCGCCTCTTCTGACTCTGCGAGGCAATTGAACACTAACTCAGCGGGCGAAACAACAAACCATACATTGCAAGATAAATACACTTATACACATTAAAAAAATAAATTCATAAAAAAGAATATTTAAGACTCTGGTGTGTGTAAACAACTCAATCTTCTAATATCCCAGCACTCTGGAGACCAGAGATTGAAGCTAGTTGGGTCTACATAGGGAGCTTCAAGCCAGCTGGGCTAACAGAAAAAAAAACCGTCAAACAAGACAAAACAAAAAAAAACCTAATATTTGCCTGACATCTCATACCTATAACATGTTTAGACCAGAAAATGTATATTGCACCTAAAATAAGTGTTTTAAGCCGGGCGCGTGGTATTGACCACACCATTGTTGCACAAACAGTCTATGACTAAAATACTCCACTGTTTCATGCATTTTCACAGAGTGTGTGGTGATGCATGGTGTGTGTGATAGAGGTAGTGTAAAGTGTGTGTGTGTGTCCGGATGTTACAGAGTAACACATGAAGTACGCCAGGCCACGACCTTTTATGTGAGATTGCATAGGGGAATTGAAGGCTCAAGGCGACTCAAAGAAAAAAGACATATGTACTTATGACAGCATAGCCCTCTACCTGCTCACTCCTATCTACTCCAGCCCTTCTTCCTGCCACTTGTAGTGATTCATTATCCATATTTTCCTTTTAAGCACCTAGTTAGCTAATAAAACATAGTTCCGACTTACTGAAAAATTGTGGGCCATAAGAGGTCAAAGTAGTTAAGGCTGCTATCTAGAACTGATTAATTATCCAGAGTAAGGTGCTCTGTGGACCTCTTATTAAAACAGAATGGATAAAGCAGCACCCACAGCAGTACAAGCTCCTACTCAGCTGGTGTTCCTCCAGTTTTACTTTAGTTAAATCCCAAAGTTTAAGATGTCTTTAAATGGGCAAGTGAAATTCTTTTTAAGACATATTTGGTCAGGTGCAGAATGGCATGGGGCTGTCGTCCCAGTTACTCAGGAGGCTGGAAGGGCCATTTAAGCCCAAGGTTTTTCTGTTTTTTGTTTTAATTTTTATTTCATTTTATTACGTGTGTATGAAATGCTACTGTCAGCAGTATGGTTTGTGCAGTGCATCCTGTGATCGGCCAGTAGCCCGGAAGACAGAGTGGGCGTCAGATTTCCCCTATGACTGGAGTTAATAGATATGGTTCCAGCCGCCATGTTCTTTGGGTGGGTGCGAGGTCTGCCGGGCCCTGGCAAGTAGCACGCGGTGACTATCTGTAACCGCGTCGTCTTAGTAGGCCATCTCTCCAGCGCAATGCCCAAGGTTTTAAGAAAGGGCTTCATAAAGCAGTCTCCTCCCCTTAAAACTTTAAGAAAAAATTACTTAGGGAAATGAAGTAACTGGAGTAACGATTATATATATATATATTAGTATATTATATATTCATTATAATATAATAATTATATTAGTATACATTGTATAATTGAGACAGCGGCTCTCCTGTTAGCCCAGGCTGGCCTCAAAACTCACCACGATCTGCCTGCTCTGCCTTCCTGCAAGTGCTGGGATCCAGAGCGTGATGCACTTGCCATTGCCCAGCAAGATGAATGTTTTAAAAAGCAGGAATATATTTTCTTTCCCTAAGCATTATGTCAAACTGCAGGACTCCTTTTTTTAAATGCGAACATTAAATCTAAACAAATTGTTGTAAGAAAGTATGCATAATGATGATTATTGCTGTGAATACTAGGGAGAAAACACCAAGATTGTTATTTATATGGGAAAAGACCAGTTATATGATATATGTGTGTTTGTATAAACAAATTATCCCCTTAGATTGGCCTGTAGTGCTAATATTTATTTGCTGCTAAATGTGACTGTGGGTAATATATCATCGAATCACACTTTTATTCTGATGTTGAATTCATACTGTATTTTCTGCAGGTATACCATTTTCTCTGTCTGAAAATTGAGAGTAGCCCAAATGGCACTCCTACGAGTGCTAGCAAAGCAGGGTTTCAGCAGAGGCGGGGTGGGATTCTTATTAAGTATTGATTCCTTCATTCCGTCCTTATGAAATGAAAAGCTCTCAGCTAAAAGAGCAAAGGGAGCCGGGCCGAGGCCTTGACAGCTGAATTGCTGCTTCAATGCTGAGGTGCATAAAGAACATACACTCCACTGCTCAGGATGACAAAAAATTCCATAAAGCACAGACTAATCACATACAAATAAAGAAATTGAGCCGGGCATGGTGGCGCACGCCTTTAATCCTAGCACTTGGGAGGCAGAGGCAGGCAGATCTTTGTGAGTTCAAGGCCAGCCTGGTATACAGAGTGAGTTCCAGGCCAGCTGGGGCTACAGGGAGACCCTGTCTCATAAAGACCAAAAAAAAAACAAAAAAAACTGAGGAACAAACCTTGAAGAATGTTATTATGAACAGCATTACGTGCATGACCTAGACACACTGTTACTGTACCTGATCCATTTCTCTATCAGGCTGCCTGTTTCGGATTTTGTGGTGATCTTTTTTTTTTAATTTTAAAAATTATTTTTTATGTGTATGAGTGTACTGCCTGCATGTATGTGAGCGTGCACCCGTGTCGTGCAATGCCATGGAGGTCAGAAGAGGGCGTCAGATTCCCCTGGAACTGGAGTTAAAGATGGTTCTTAGCTGCCATGTGGGTGCTGGGAATTGAACCTGAGTCTTCTGCAAGAGCAGTCAGTGCTCTTAACCGTTGAGCCATCTCTCCAACCGGTGGTGATCTTGACTCTACCTCTAGTGCTGAGATTCTTGGTGTATACCAGATGCCCAGTTATCAAGTTCTTCTTTTCAAAGTAAATCACAGAAACCAGAACACTTAAATATCTTCACAATACTGTCCTATAGAACTATAAAACAATTCCCACAAATTCTAATTAGTAATAATCTTTTAGTATGCCCTAACCCACAAACCATGTCACTGCTTCCATAAGCCCAATTACCTTTTCCTCAGATTACTCTAGTTTTGACCGGTGTCCTACAAGGAGTTACAAGGTTGGCTTTTCTTTTTTTTTTTTAATACACATAAGCACATCTCTTGCCCAAAGTTCTATTTCACCTCAGGCATAAATACTTCCAATTGTCAGAAGAGCCCTGTGACTCTTTGGTTCCAGAGACCCTGCTCATAGCCAACAAACAAACAGCCTTGTGCCAGACATAACTGCCTTTAAAAGTCCTGTTCCCAGCAAGCCTCCACAGGCTCCAGGAGGGTGAGGAGGCCCATGGCGCTCTGCACAACTCACTCAACATTTCTTTGTCTGATCCCCGCTTGCTACATTTTTTGTCCTTAAAGATCAATTGGCAGCTCAAATTCTGTTTAATGCTAGCATTTAATGAACAGTATTCCGTGAAGGGCAATATGTTCTAAGTACCTAGTATCTATAATCATATTCATTCCTTTATAACTCTTTGAGGTAAACAATATTATTATTCATATTTTACTGAGGACAGCAAAATATAAACTTTAGTAAATGTCAGCAGCAGGTTTCTCTCATCCAAAAAGCTCTGGTTTTCAAAAAAACTGTTTTATTTTTAATGTCTGTGTGTCCTTTCTTCTTCCCCTCCCCTCCTTTCCCCTCCCCTCCCTCCCTCTCTTCCTCCCTCCCTCTCTCCTTTTTTTTTTTTTCTCCACAGCACACATGTGGGTATCTGAGGACAACTTTTAGAAGTTGGTTCTCTTCTTCCACCATGGGTTCCGGGCCTTGAACTGAGGTCATCAGGCTTGCATGGTAAGCACTTTAAACTCCCATGAAGCTGTTCACCAGCTCACTGCTCCTGACCATTATACTTCAAATATTACACTAAAGCTTCAATTGTCATCTACATGTGTTGGCTCATACCTGTAACCTCACACATGTAGGAGGCTGAGATAGGAGGACTGCCACAAGCCTGAGGATAGCCTGGGCTACAGAGCGAAACCTTGTCTCAAGAGCCAACCAAACAAACAACCAACAACCAACAAACGACTTTCAATTTTCAAATAGTAAAATCCACTTTGAATTTACTAACTCAGGAAATGTTTACATTCGCAAAAACACTGGATTAACATCTTTATATATAGCAGTATTTAACTTCCTAATGCCAGATCACTAACTGTAGTTAAAGATAACCACTTCTCAAAGTTCTCCAATTCCAGAGTTGCCTTTTTTTTTGTCAGATGACATTTTAAACTCTTATCCCCTCTTCCTGCAAATATCCAGGCCATCCCATCCTCAACATATTAATTCCTCACCACCATATGCCCTGAACTTTTCCCTAAAAATAAAAGGGGCTGGAGAGATGGATCAGCTGTTAAGACCGGTGTTCTTGCAGAGGACCCAGGTTTCGATTCCCAACACCCACATGGCTGCTAAGAACCATCTTTAACCCAGTTTCCAGGGGAATCCGACACTCTCTTCTGACCTCCGAGCATTGCATGACATCGGTTTACCAACCTATGCAGACAGTACTAACACTCATACACATAAAAATAATAATATAAATAGAAAAAAAAAGTAAAACCATTTTTTATTCTATCACCAAAGGGTCATCAATAATTTTATTTTTTATTTAATTTATTTTTATTTATTTAATTTATTTATTTATTTATTTATCATGATGTACTTCTGCATGTAGGTTTGGTGCTCCCATGTCGTGCAATGCCGCGGAGGTCAGAAGAGGGTGTCGGGGGTGCTGGAGAGATGGCCTATGCGGTTGGAGCGCGCGACGCTCTTGCAGAGGACCCGGGTTCGATCCCCAGTGCCCAAATGGCGGCGAGAGCCTCGCTGAACTCCAATCCAGGAAACTCCAGTTCCAGGGAATTTGACACCCTTTTCGACCTCCGCGGCATTGCACGACACGGGTGCACAAACCTGCATGCAGACAGTACATTCATACACATACAGAAATAAATAAAATTAATAAATTTTTTTAAAAGAAGAGGGGTCGGATTCCCCTGGAACTGAAGTTCTCCTGGAATTGGAGTTTCAGACAGTTCTCAGCCGCCATGTTCTAGAGTAATCAACCCAAAAAAAGTGAAGAAAGAGGCTACCTTCTATTTAACTTTACTGAGATCAGGGTTCATATAAAACTCTCTTCAAGGCCAGGCGTGGTGGCGCCGCCGTACCCACACTAGGAGCAGAGGCAGGCAGATCCTTCTGTGAGTTCAAGGTCAGCCTGGTCTACATAGTGAGCCGTCCGGATCAGCTTGGGGCTTACAGGGAGACCCGTGTCCTACAAAAAGACAAAGAAAACCCTCTCTTCAAGGAGCTGGCAAGATAGATCAGCTGATAAAGGTACACACCACCAAGGCTGACGAGCTGAGTTCCAATCCTGGGACCCACATGGTGGACGGAGAGAAGGACTCATACAAGCTGTCTCCTGACCTTCACAAGTCAGTCCCTGCGGTCAGGTCCCTGTCAAATCAAATAAATAAATATGAATAAAAACTGTCAAAACGGCTGGAGCAGATGGCCAGCAGGTTAAAGAGCGCTGGACGCTTTCATACACAGGACCCGGGTTCGTTCCAGCACCCGACTGGCGGCCGGAAAAGAACCTGCGAGGACTCCCAATCCAGGGAGAATCAGTCCAGGGGAATCCGACCTCTCTTTGGACTCCGCGGCAAGCACGACACGGGTGCCAAAACTTTGCAATGCGGAGACAGTACATTCAATACAACATACAGAAAAAAATTAAAACAAATCTTCTCAACATTTCTGGCCTGACGTTACACCGTTGGATCAGGCATCTTCCCCTAAATACATGAACACTCTCATTAATATTTATGTTCAAAGTCTTTTTGTTTATTGACATTTACCCTAGATTCAATCCTCAAAAACCTCAAGACACCGTTAATCCTAGCACTGGGAGGCCAGAGGCAGGCGAATCTTTTGTGCAGTTCAAGGCCAGCCTGTGTCTAACAGCAAAAGGTGGGGAGTTCCAGGAACAGCAGCGGTGGGTACAGGGAGACCCTGCCTGTTGAAAAGACCCCCCCCCAAAAAAAAATCAGACAGCCAGGCATGGTGGACATGCCTTTAATCCCAGCAACTTGGAGGCAGGTTCAAGGCATATCTTGTCAAGTTCAAGGCTATCCTGGTCTACGTAGTGAGTTCTTGGCCATCTGGGGATACAGGGAGACCATGTCTCAAACGAAAAAAAAAAAAAAACAGACAAACTGAAGAACAATCTAATTCCTCAGGCATGTATATATTTTAAACACCTATTTTTAACTCCTTGCAGGTCTATCAAACCATTCTGAAGTTGGGCACCAAAGAGCAAATCAATTTCAAGACAGTCAGTTCTTACATTTCTCTGCTTATTATCACTTACATGTGAGACACAGATTGTCTACTCTGAGGCCACTTGTCATTGTGTACTTAATTTAACTCTGGTCCACACAAGACCTCCTTGAAGAAAGGCATTATTAACCCTTCCCTCCACTTTCTTCCAATGAAGCATGAGTTCAGAGAAATTCTTCTGCTCACCATTAAAGGATGGAGCTGGTATTAGAACAGTTCTAAGGGGGAGCCGTGCCACCAAAGCGAGCAATGAAAGTTCCAATGTCCACTGGACTGAGCTGCTGACACTTCTTTCAATAGAAAACAAGACAGTAAACAGTGTACTATTTAATTATGTTCTCTCTTAAAATACAATGAACCATTACAATGAGGCATAAAAAGACATAAAACAGGCAATAATGTTAACTACTTCTAAAGTTAAAATCCAGCGACAGCAAACAGTGGGTTACGGTGATTGTTTCTCACGTAATGCTCAAAATGGAGCAGTTTCTACATTGAGACTTTTAAGTTTTTATTTTATGTGTATGAGTGTTTTGCCTGGATATATGTAAGGGGGCTGGTGTCCTGCAATGCCCTCAGAGATCAGAAGAGGGTATTGGATGCCCTGGAACTGCAGTTGGTCCTCAGCACCAAAAAAGACATTTTGACAAATTGGCCAAATTCACAATACGTCACACATTAATAATCCAATACCTTGCCAGGTAGTGGTGGCAATAACTTCTCAGCATGAAAGGCCAAGTAGAGTGTCTCTGTGAGTTCCAGTCAGCTGAGTCTTATACTAGTTCGGCAGGCACACGGCTACATAGTGAGACCTTATCTTGATCTTCCTGCCAAAAATTTGAATACTCCAGATCAAAACACTACACATGTAATAATAACACACATGCATGCTAAGGAAGAGTTTAAATTTCAAATTTTCTAAGTTAATATTTCAAAAAGCAAAAAAAAAATTAGTGAATAAATTATAAGTACAAACAATATGATAGAAATACAAATTCATACTGCAAAAGGAAACAAGTCCTCTTAATTAAAAATACAACCAACTTGTAAATGTCCGTGGTTTCTGCCTGTCTTCCAACCATGTTCCTTTCACAGGACATAGGACCTTGATCCATTTTCCTTTAGGAACTGAACACTCCCCACAATTAATTTGCGTGCTTTGAAACCGTGCTGCTGGTCACCCTAGTCCACAATAAGAACAAAATCCAAGCCTGGCCACACAACACTGTCCATCAGTCTGGGCAAAGGCTCAAGCCAGGCCAATAAAGCTACCGTACAGAAAACTGCTAGAACAGTAGAGAGGGGCAAGTTCTCTTTCTTCTTGGGTTTCTAAAGTTGTAGGGCATAAACCTACTGCTACCAGCTTCTGAAGGAGTACAATACTGCAGTTCCAACTACTTTCCCATACTTATTCCCAAATAGGCAAAGGGAATTATGATTCCTTGTTGACAAGAGAAAGGTAAATTATGGTTGTGATGGGCCTGAAGAGATGGCCTAGCGGTTGAGCCAACACTGTAGACTGTTCGATCCCTCCGCACTCGCAGGTGCTGAACATTTCAGAGACTAGTTCAATCCGCACCTTTTGACCGGCATGAAAGGATCAACTCCATGCCGGTACATTCATAACTACAGAATTAAAATAAAAAATTAAATTTTTTTTTTTTTTTTTTTTGTAAACACAAGTATATAAGAAACACTTAAAGATACTATTTCAGTGCTTTCTTCTCAAATATACCCAAATATTAATATTTAATGCTTTAAAAGCATTAAAAACTTTCTCGTGATTTACCACGAACAAACCAACCCAAAGTTCACAAACAACCCCCGCCAACGCCACCAACCACCATCTACAAAACATGATCATCCTAATTTCCTTGGCAGGAAGCTATTTTTATTGGGAGAGAAGGGGTTATGACCTTTCTTTAAAAAGTTGTTATGGGGGAGAACAAAATAAATAAATAAAACATTAGCCAAGCGTCCGGTGGGTGCACACCTTTCATCCTAGCACTTGGGAGGAGAGCGAGGCGAACTCTTTGTGAGTTCAAGGCAGTGCAGCCTGGTCTAACAGAGGAAGTTTCCAGGACAGCTGGGGTACAGGGAGACCCTGTCTTGTCTGAAAAGACCAAAAAAAAAAAAAAAAAGTTGTTATGGGGGCGGAGAGATGGCTCAGAGTGGAAGAACACCCTGGTTGTTCTCTTGCAACAGGACCGGATTTAATTCTCAGCACCCATCAGGACTGGGAAAATAGTCTTTAACTGCCAAGTTCCAGGACATGCCTTCTTCTGGACCTCTGCCAGGCATTGCACAACCGAGTGCACTTACAGTACATGCAGGTAATATACTCAGCACATAAAATAAAAATAAATATTTTATTAAAGTTTATTATATAGGGCTGGAGAGATGGCTCCATGGTTAAAAATAACTGACGCTGCTGCTGCTGCACAGGACCCAACAGTTCAATTCCCAGCACCCAAATGGCGAGATAAAGCCCAATCCTTAACTCCAGCTCTAGGGGAATCTTGAAGCCCTCTTTCTGGACCTCCACAGCATTACATGAATGCTGTGGCATTCACATGCGGCACTACACTCATACAATATAATTATATAGAATCAGTTGATTAAAAAATAAAAAAATATTGGGCTGGAGAGATGGCTAGCAGTTAAGTAGATGCCGATGCTCTCTTGCAGCGGACCGGGTTCAATCCCAGCACCCACATGCGAGCTCGAGAACCATCTTTGACTCTAGTCCCAGGGAGTCCGACGACCCTCTTCTGACCTTTGCAGCCATTGCGGACATGGGTACACAGACCTAACGTGCAGACAATAATATTCATAACAAAAATAAAAAATTTTTTTATTAAAATAAATGATAACTAAACCACGGCATGGTGGTGCGCACAATTAAACCAGCATTGGGATGCCAGAGGCTAGGTGCGATTCTCTGCAGAGTTCAGGCCAGCCTGGCCTTACCAGATGGTAGTTCCAAGGCCGCTGGGCCGCTAAAGCGAACGCAAAAAAAGCCACTGCTCAAAACAAACAAAAAAAAGACCAAAGAAAAAGAAAAACTACTAAAAAATAAATATCAGAATTATGAAATATTCCATAAGCACGAATATCATAGGAGGACAAACAATAAAGGCACTGATCATCTTGGTTTTACCAACTTTTATTACTTTCTATCACTCTTCCCAGGCAAACAAGCTATTCCTGAATCCTCACTTTTTTTGTTAATATTATTTTGTATTTTATGACTATTTTACGACCTTCTGTAAGTACACTTAGGTGTCAATAACACTTTCTTGGCATCAGGTAACAAGAGTGGTGCCTTTAAGTGGAACAGATGATTAGAAATTTATCATGAGTGGCGACAGATGGAGAGCTGTGAGGTGGCACAGGCCTGGAATCCCAGCATTCAGTAGGCTGAGGGACAGGGATCCACACTTTAAGGCCAAACTGAGCCACAGGTAAAAGCTTGTCTCAGAAAACACAGCATAACACAAAAGTAAACTGAACAGAGTGGCTGGAGGTCAGGCCCACCTTTTCATAGACCAAGTGGCACTAAGTCCTAAATGTTTAAGTAAAGGATCAACAAGCCCGCCGCACGGTCCACACCAGAAAACCGGCACGCAGGCATTGCTGGCCAGCACTTTTTGTCTGGACATGCTGCTTTCATTTTATTTATTTGTAATATTTTGCTTAATACAGACTGACTCAATCTTAGTCAAGCGCTCACCAAGTTTCAACTCTGCAATCTTTTTTTTTGTTTTTTTTCCTTTTTTTGTACTTTGGAACAGGGTCTCCCTGCTAGCTCCCACTGGCCTGGAACCACTCTGTAGACCCAGGCTGGCTTGAACTCACAGAGATCCGCCTGCCTCTGCCTCCCAAGTGCCTGGGATTAAAAGCGTTGCGCCACCACGCCCGGTCACCGGTAAACTCTTAGTGTTGCTAAATCACTTCCACGTCTGACCTATCGAAATGTTTTGACATAAAAACCGACCTATATCAAAGAAGCCAGCCTCAGAGTGATATAAACAAAGAGGAAGAAAATGGATCTTGCCAAAGCATCCAGGGAGGACAAAATGCTTTACTTACTCTTAGCTATACAATGTTTATTCTACTTCTATGTACAACCCATGCACATGCTTCGAGCATCTAAAGGAGACAGTCACCATAAACACTATGACAACTTATTATCAAAGACTGCCTTAAACTCTTCTCCCGGCATTTATGTGTTGTCAATCATACCCGGCTCATTTTCTTTTTCTTTTTTTTTTTTTTTTTCTGTCTTTTCCAGACAGGGTCTCCTTATAGCCCCAGCTGTCCCCGGCTCATTTTCAAAACATAGTGAGGATAGCCTGGGATGAAATGGGGCGTGGGTGAGGTCCTTGGAGTCTACACTTTGTTTACTCCCTTAAGGACTAAGTGATTGTTCCGGAATCGGTCGTTATATCCAGCTCTCCATTCCCCCATCCACCTCCAACACATCCACAAATTCCAGGAGAGCCAGTCAACAGTCTTGGGTGAGCAGAGACACCAAGCGCGCCCTGGCACTGGGGAGCCCAGCACTGGGAGAAGTTGTCCCGGGACAGCGAGAAAGGATGGGTGAAGGGACCACCGCGGCGGGCAGCCCCAAGTCCTCTCGGCACCCCGAGCCGAGCGCTTCACTAAGACTGCCACCCCTGAGGACCTCTGAAGTCGCAGGCTCCCCTCTGCCAGACGAACGGCGGTTCGCCGGACGATCCGCCTGTTTATGGACCTCCTCTCCTTCCCCCAAACAGCTGTCTCTCACGAGTGCTCACACTCACCCGTAAGCGCTCCAGCTTCAGTTAACAACTCGGTGAAAACCTCCCACCTCTGACGACCACAGAGGTGCCGGATCCGCCCAGACAAGCCCCGGCGTCCACCGCCCANTTTTTTTTTTTTTTATTTCTGTCTTTTCCAGACAGGGTCTCCTTATAGCCCCAGCTGTCCCGGCTCATTTTCAAAACATAGTGAGGATAGCCTGGGATGAAATGGGGCGTGGGTGAGGTCCTTGGAGTCTACACTTTGTTTACTCCCTTAAGGACTAAGTGATTGTTCCGGAATCGGTCGTTATATCCAGCTCTCCATTCCCCCATCCACCTCCAACACATCCACAAATTCCAGGAGAGCCAGTCAACAGTCTTGGGTGAGCAGAGACACCAAGCGCGCCCTGGCACTGAGGAGCCCAGCACTGGGAGAAGTTGTCCCGGGACAGCGAGAAAGGATGGGTGAAGGGACCACCGCGGCGGGCAGCCCCAAGTCCGCTCGGCACCCCGAGCCGAGCGCTTCACTAAGACTGCCACCCCTGAGGACCTCTGAAGTCGCAGGCTCCCCTCTGCCAGACGAACGGCGGGTCCCGGAGCCCAGATCCCTTTTAGGACCCTCCTCTCCTTCCCCAAACAGCTGTCTCTCACGAGTGCTCACACTCACCCGTAAGCGCTCCAGCTTCAGTTAACAACTCGGTGAAAGCCTCCCACCTCTGACGACCACAGAGGTGCCGGATCCGCCCAGACAAGCCCCGGCGTCCACCGCCCACTGTCACATGACTAACCTTAGCCGCAGGGTATGATGGGATCGTGGCGGAACGCGTGGCTGAGGGAACTGAGGAAAAAAAAAGGGGTAGAGTGGGACGCAGGAGCAACCGGCCAGGCTCACGTCACTCCGCCCACGCCTTGGGCTAGGCTCTCTCGTCTGGGCCCCTGGCCCCGCCCATCTCCTGGCCCCGCCCCCTCGATGTTTAGGCGGGAAGGCAGGCCAGCTTCACGAAGCCCTACTGCATTCTTTCTAGCTTTCTCTTTCTCAGTGGCTTGAGAGTCTGTTAAATGTTTTGTGTCAGCTATCACCTCTTTGGTATTCGTTTTCCTGTGGACTAAGCAAAGAGAGTCAGTGAATAGAAAACTGGCCTACAGTGAGGTGGAAGATAGTTTCAAAACTGCTTTTAAGTTTAAACTTATAGTAGAAATTTCCCGTTTCATAGCTTGCTGTGGTGGTGCACGCCTTTAATCGCAGCCCTCGGGAGGCAGAGGCAGGCAGATCTCTGTGAGTGCAAGACCAGCCTGGTCTACATAGTAAGTTGTAGGATAGCTGGGGCTACAGGGAGACCCTGTCTTGAAAAGACAAAACAAACAAACAAAAATGTCATAAACGTGAAGTGTTTTGGGATTTGGCAATCTTCACCACTTCCTTTTTCTCACGAGTTTTATTTGTAAGTTAGTATTTCAGAGTTAAGTTCTTAAGTTACTTATAACATGTTTTGTTCCTCAAAGGAAATGTTTCCATAAGAAGTGAGCACGAGGAAGTTTTCTCCTCATAGGGAAATAAAATGAAAATATTATGATCAGACCAGAGAATTTTTAAATAAAATTGAGCAGAGGATGTGAGTGGTCACTCCATGACCCAGCTCTTGTTCAACGTGCATGAGGCCCCAGTAAAGTGTTCTCTTGGCAGGGTCAAAGGTTTTCTCCATTTCTTCCCAAAGAACCAGCATTGCTCAGTCACAAAAATATGCTGGGTGTGTTCAGCACTATGAGATTCTAGACTGTACCTAAGTCCAGTGTTTGTTTATAACCAGCTAGTGGAATGCTGTTATTTTTATTCATCTGCATATAGAGAACCAGGCCAAGACCTCCAGGGTAATGCACATCTGGTTGGAAGGACACAGTCTGGACCCTGGAGCAACATTCTTCAGTCTGTTGCCCTCTTAATCTATTGGCCGTGGGAGTTAGGGAAACTGATGCTTTTGTTTTGTTTTGTTTTGTTTTGTTTTGTTTTGTTTTTTTGAGACAGGGTCTCCCTGTAGTCCCAGCTGTCCTGGAACTCACTCTGTAGACCAGGCTGGCCTTGAACTCACAAAGATCTGCCTGCCTCTGCCTCCCAAGTGCTAGGATTAAAGGCGGGGGCCACCACGCCCAGCCTTGTTTATTATTTTTTGTGTGTAGTATATTGCCTGCATGTGGCTAAGTGCACCCTTGTCCTGCAATGCCTGAGGATGTCAGAAGAGGAGTTGGATCACCTGGAACTGGAGTTACGGGTTGTTCGCCACCATATGGGTACTGGGAATCAAACCGCAATCCTCTGCAAGAACAGCCAGTGCTCTAACTGCTGAGCCATCTCTCCAGCCCTACCTTTGCTGATCTTGTTTGTCTGCTGTCAAAATGTACCTTTTCTGTGTCTCTAAACTATGAGAAATGTGGTAATGAAAGCCTTCCCACCTGCTTGGTGCTCACACTGGGTTTTTAAAATATATCTTTTTGGGGCTGGAGGGATGGCCTAGCAGTTGAGAGCGCCGACTGCTCTTGCAGAGGACCCGGGTTCGATCCCCAGCACCCACATGGCGGCTGAGAACCGTCTGTAACTCCAATTCCAGGAGAACTCCATTTCCAGTGGAATCCAAAACCCTCTTCTGACCTCCATGGCATTGCACAACACGGGTGCACAGACCTACATGCAGACACATAAAAAAATTAAAAAAAAATTTTTTTAAATATATCTTTTAGAGGCCGGGCCTGGCGGCACACGCCTTTAATCCTAGCACTTGGGAGGCAGAGGCAGGCTGATCTCAGTGAGTTCAAGGCCAGCCTGGTCTACAAAGTGAGCTCCAGACCAGCTGGGACCAAAGGGAGACCCTGTCTCAAAAA
>VZQC01004757.1:46283-73968 GCA_009823505.1 Rhizomys pruinosus | reverse complement strand
TTTTTTTTTTTTTTTGTCTTTTCAAGACAGGGTCTCCCTGTAGCCCCAGCTGGCCTGGAACTTGCTCTGTAGACCAGGCTGGCCCTGAACTCACAAAGATCTGCCTGCCTCTGCCTCCTGAGTGCTAGGATTAAAGGCGTGCACCATTACACCTGGCTATTTTAAGATTTTTTAAAATATAAAGATGTGTAAAAATCTCCCTTGTCCCTGAAACACTTAAATCCACACAGGCGCTATTATTACTACTTTTTTAGTCAGCATATAAAACAATAGTTTTCACTGTGACACTCCTATCCACATGTGTCACTTTGCTCATATCACTCCATATTACCCTCTCCTAGCCCCCTTTCTCCTATTTACACCTTTCTTTCATATAAAATTGCAAGTAGGAGCCAGGCGAGGCAGTGTACAGCTAGTAATTCTAGTGTTTAGGAAATGAAAATAAAAATAAACATAAGAAACTAAACAAGGAGGCTGGAGAGATGCCTCAGTGACTAAGAGCACTGGCTGCTATTGCAGAGGACCTGGGTTCGATTCTCAGCACCTACATGTCAGCTCACACCTTCCATAACTCCAGTTCCAGGGGATCCAATGCCCTCTTCTGACTTCCACAGGTACCAATATACACACAAGCAATATACTTATCCACATAAAGTAAAAATAAATAAACAAGCCCGGTCTACATAGTGGGTTCCAGGCCAACTGTGGCTACAGGGAGAATCCTGTCTCAAAAGACCAAAGAGCCAGGCTTGGTGGTGCATGCCTTTAATCCTAGCACTCGGGAGGCAGAAGCAGGCAGATCTCTGTGAGTTCAAGGCCAGCCTGGTCTACAGAGTGAATTCCAGGCTAGCTGGGGCTATAGGAGACTCCGTTTCAAAGAGAAAAAAAAATGACCAAAGAAAAAAAATAAAAAATTTTAAATAATGGAAACAAAAATTCAAATGTACACATACACATGCATACTTCGAAGATCTTTCTCTATTTCACTGAAGGACTTCCTCATTTTTATATATTGCTACATAGTAGTCCATTGTGTGTGTGTGTGTGTGTGTGTGTGTGTGTGTGTGTGTGTACTTTAATTAGTCACCTGATTTATTTAATAGGATGCTAAGGTTGTTTCCAATTTTTGCTGTTACAAATAATCTGCAATGAATAATTTTGAAATATATAGTATATAGCATTTGGCTCTGTGTGGGTCTAGTGGGGTCAAAGTTTACACAGACTGTTTCTCTGGGAAGCAGATTTGGCTGGGCTCAGAACTTCAGAGTTCAGGATGTTTTTTAGAGAGTGCCCTTGGATTCAACAGCTAGGGATGAGAGAAGAAGGAAGAGGAAGTTTTCACAAGTTGACTGACCCCTGCTGCACCCATGCACCTTAGTTGACCCCACAGGGAAGCTGTATCATTGAAATGACTCATCTGTCTTGCTGCATTGGGTGGAAATGGCAAGTCCTTTCTGTCAATCATAGGCTGTGGGCTGCCCTGGAAAAGCATGCCCCTGAGTGACGGAGCCCTCTGCAGCTGAGGTAGAAGCTGAAAAGCTGACTGACAGCGGAAGACTGTGTTCTCAGGGAACTCCCAGCAAGCTGGAGTGATAAGACCTTGCTGAAAGAAATGTCTGAATTTTGTTAGTTTGATACCAGTTTATTCTTCATAAACAATATGTGAGTATGGCTATTTGCCCTGTTGTCCCCAACATGATGTGTCTGGTAACAGACTTCTGAATCTGTCTAATTACGTGAAATATCTCACTGTAGTTTTAATTTCCTTTTAATTTTTTAACTTTGAAAAAGTCGAGCTTCTTTATATGTTTAAGATCCACTTGTCTTGGGACTGGAGAGATGGCTCAATGGTTAAGAGCACTGGTTGCTCTTGCAGAGGACTCTGGTTCAGTTCCCAGCACCTCCGTGGTGGCGAATAACTGTCTTTACTCCAGTTACAGGGGAATCCAACCCCCTCTTCTGACCTCCATGGGCATTGCAAAACCCGGGCACACTTAACATACATGCAGGTAATACACTCATACAGATAAAATAAAAATAAACAAAATATTTTTAAAAGATCAACTAGCCTTTCACTCAACTGTCTACTTACATATTTTCCATGTTCTCCTCTTATGTTGAATTATTTTAAAGTGATGTGTAGGAATTCTTTGTGTTAGGTAAATTAGCCACGCTTTTGTCACACACCTTTCTGATATAGCCACATGATGATATTTTGTTAAATTAACATTTGTGTCTATGTAATTATCACCATGGAAATGTTATTCACGTCTGCAGTATTCAGACTCTGATAGTTCTCTTTCTTTAACCACTCTCTGTTTTCTGTCTGTTAAGAATTTGCTCTCGGCTCATTTCTCTGATTTGCGATTGTTGTTTTTTTGTGTCTATCGTACATTCTTTAGCTCTTCAACAGGCAATCTTCTTTATTTATTTCTGTGGTAATTTTCTCCTGTTTTTCCTCTGTTCTCTCTAGAATTTTTTCAATGTGTGATCTCTTCAAAACTCATTCAGAAGGGTTTTCTCTCAAGTGTTGTTATTAGACATAATATGAACATCAGTACAGAAAATGTGTTTAAAGAATCATATGGGCCCAATGGGTAAAGGCACTTGCCGTGTAAGCCTGGTGACCTGTGTTTGATCCCTGAGACACATATAAAGTAGAAGAGGAAGGAAATAATTAGCCTAAAGTTGTCTTCTGACCTCCACATACAATAATACAAAATTTAAAAAGAAACATGGGGCTGGAGATGTAGCTCACTCAGTGTTAGAGTACTTGCCTATGGAGAGCGGGTGTAGCGACAGTCCCAAGAAGGCACCTGGTGTTGGGAGCTGCGAAGTGCCGCGCCTCAAAGATGGCGCCGGTTTCCGCCTCCCACCCCCACGGGGGTGAGCGCTCCATGCAGTAAACATGTCCTTATTTGGTTTGGCCTTGCTGAAGCCCTCTGTTCTGCATAAAGATATCGTATCCTTGAGACCCACATGGTGGAAATTGATTGGTTATGACATGCCTTATAAGTGGTGAACCGGTAGGAGAGGGAGAGAGCGGATGTAAGGGTGCCCGAATAAACTGCTCGAGGAAGATCGCTCTCGTGTTGTGTCTTCTTTCGCTGGACGAAGGGGGTGGCGACACTTGCCTAGTATATATGAGGCCTTGGTTCAGTCTCCAGAACCAGAGAAAGAGAAATAAAAATGATATAATCCCTCATTTAATAAATACACAATTTTTCTTTGTTGTTTTGAGAATGGAGGTGTACATAGTCTAGGCTGACCTCAAACTCACTAAATAGCTGAGGATGACCTTGAACTCCCCATCTTCCTGCCTTCACCTACCAAATGCTGAGATTACAGGTGTTTGCCAAGATTCTCAACTGAAGGTATAATTTTTTATTATTTTTATTTTATGTGTATGAATTGCCTGCATGTATGTATGTATGTAAGTGCACACATTTCGTGAAGTGCCCAAAGAAGTCAGAAGAGGGCATCAGATTCTCCTGGAACTGGAGTTACTGACAGTTGCCAGCCATCACATGGGTGCTGGGAATTGGCCTCAGTCCTCTGCAAGAGCAGTCAGTGCTCTTAGTGGCTAAGCCATCTCTGCAGCCCCTGAAAGTATAATTTTTTTAAAAGGCAGAGTCAGGGGCTGGAGAGATGGCCTAGCGGTTAAGAGCGCCGACCGCTCTTACAGAGGACCTGGGTTTGACCCCCAGCACCCACATGGTGGCTGAGAACCGTCTGAAACTCCAATTCCAGGAGAACTCCAGTTCCAGGGGAATCCGAGACCCTCTTCTGAAGTCCGTGGCGTTGCACGACACGGGTGCACAGACTTGCATGCAGACACTACATTCATACACATACAGAAATAAATAAATTTAAAAAGTAAATAAATAAATAAAAGGCAGAGTCAGTAAACTATTACTTTTTAAGAACAGCCAATATTTATAAGGGATTTTATAAGACCAAACAGGAGGCCCTCTCCCCTTTTAAGAATCATCATATGAGTTTATGTTTTATAAACTGCACTGTGACTTTTTTTGAGATGGGGTCTCCCTGTAGACCCAGCAAGCCTGGAACTTGCTAGGTGGACCAAGCTGGTCTCAATCTCACAGAGATCTGCCTCTGTGTCCTGAGTTTGGGGATTAAAGACAAGTGCCACTTTACCTGGACCTGCACTGTGACTCTCATGACCCAAACTCAGAGCATAGTTTGAACTTTCCTACTTTTGGAACTGTTTTTCTTTTAATTTTATTTTTAATTCTGTATGGTTGTATCTATCTGTGTATGGGTATATGCCTGTGTGTCCAGGAGCTGGAAATTAAAGGTGGTTGTTATATGCCTGACATGGGTGCTGGGCATTGAACTTGGGTCTTGGAATTGAACTTGAGTCATCTGCAAAAGCAGCTAGTGCTCTTAACCACTGAGCCATCTCTCCAGCTTCACGAACAGTTATTTTAATTCAGAATAAATTTTAATTTAAAAAAATTATCTTTTTTTTTTTTTTGGCAGCTAAGGTACTAGAAGTGAGAGTGCCAAAGACACTTCCTGGCTTCCTGAGCCCTGCCTCCATGAACCACCAGATGCTGCTACCCACAGATCACACTGAGCTCACAGCTTTATCCCTGACCAGCTGTGCCTTTCTTGAACCTAAGCTCTGTTCCAGTTTTGAATTTCAAGCTTTGACCTTATTGTGCATATCTGTGTTGGTTTGGTAAGGTTCTTGGTTAGTCATCCTTCTGTTTATAAAGGGAGGACATCTGTGATTCCCTGGGCTTTTAGACAGTGGAACTACCAGGTCTTCCATAAAGACAGAGGCTTTAGGGAGTCTAAAGCAAAATGGGTTCTACATGCTCTAAGACCTTTTCTCCACCTTACTCAAAAAAATCATGCTTGCCACCTGTGGTGGTTTGGATGAGTGTCCCCATAGGCTCTAGGTATTCAGACATTTTGTCTCCAGTGGTGGCGCTGTTTTTGAGGTTTGGAGGGTGTGGCCGTGCTAGAGGAAGTCGATTGCAAGGGCAGGCTTAGGAGTTTAACAAGCCTCGAGGTCTACAGTCGCCCTCCTCCTGCCTTCCTGTGCTCTTGCAAGATGTGACCCCTGGTTTGCTGCTCCAGATCAGCCGCCATGCCTCCCACCACAATGGACTTGAATTCCCTGGAACCGCCAATCGTAAGCTCAAATAAACTCTTCCTTTTATAAGTTCCTGTGTCATGGTGTTTTATCACAGCCAACAGAAAAAGTGACTAATACAGTATTTGGTACCAGAAGAGTGGGCTGTTGGTGTGAAGAACCTGACCATGTGGATGTTTGGAGAAATGTGGAGACTTTGGAACTTTGGCTAGAAAGGCTGTTGACTACTGTAAGCAGAAGCTTAAGGGCCTTCTAGTGAGGCCTGGAAGAAAGATTGCTGCAAAAGATGTAGTTTAAGGGGAAAATAAAGACTTAGCAGCAACTGGGATATTTTGATAAAGAGTCTGACAGTTTGCCCGCAGCCCAAAGCTTGCCTGATGCTAAGTTGAAAAGCAATGGACTGATGTCTTGGCAGAGGATATTTCAAGACTAGCCTAATGTAGAATGGTGGCATGGCTTTTAATGGTGAATATTATGAAGATCTACAGTGAAGAAGAGCAGATGGGGCAGAAAGAAATGCAGAATGTACAGTTTGGGATCTGAAAACTGCACTAGGAAGATTAAAGGCGTGGCCAAGGCATATTGAGGAGAGGCTCCCTTTCATAAGGAGATTAAAGCAATTAAGGAGAGGCCTGGAGACTTACAAGTAAACAAAAAGAATCAGTACCTTCAGGAAAGACCACGCCCAGCTATCCTCCAAGTCCAGGGCAGAGAAAATGCAAATTGTTGGTTCAAATGTAGGAGAGATTCCATCCAAAAGTTGCAGCCAAACTTGGCAGTTTCATTCACGTGGTTGCTGGCTTTAGAGGCATATAATGTTGCAAGAGTGAAGGGTCTTCAGTTCTTCCTCCATGGTTTCAGAGAGTGCCAAGGTCAGGCAGAGTGCAGCAGGGGGTCCCTGCATTAAAGTTAGGCCCTGAAGGCCATTGCATGAACTGTGAATGTGAAGCCTGGTTGGCAGCTGGAGACCCCAAGAAGACATTCGAGATGCCAGACCTGTGAGATATTGCCAAGGAGAGCTGCATACGGGGAGTGTACCGCCTAAGAAGAGATGTATGTTCAAGGCAAGCTGGAGAGGCTGGAGCCATCTAAGCCTTTGGAAAGTCTCAAGTCACACATGGAGCTACAGGACTTGGAGCTTGCCCTGCTGGTTTTCAGTACTGTTCTTGTTTGTCCAGTGTTTCCTCACTAGCCTCTATTCCTCCTTTGGAATGGGAAGTGTATTTCGGTTCCACTCTATGTTGGGGTATGTAATTTGTCTTTTGATTTTACAGGAGCTTACAGTTTAGGAGATTGGCCTGAGTCTCAGAAGAGACTTGGACTGTGGACTTTCTTAAATGGATTGAACTGGTATAAGACTATGGGGACTTTTAAGGTTGGACTAAATGCATTTTGCATTTTATTATGGTCAGGAGCCTATGGGGCCAGGGAGTGGAATGTGTGTTGGTTTGGATGAGTGTACCCCCATAGGCTCTAGGTTTCAGACTTTGTCTCCAGTTTGTGGCGCTGTTTTTGGAGGTCTGGAGGTGTTTGGCCTGCTAGAGGAAGTGCGTTGCTGGAGGGCAGGGCTTAGTGAGTTTTTTGAACAAGCCTTGTGGTCTACAGTCGCCTCTCTCTGCTTCCTGTGCTCTTTGCTAGATGTGACCCCCGGTTTGCTGCTCGATCCAGCCACCACACCTCCCACCACAATGGACTCGAATTCTCTGGAACCGCCAATCATAAGCTCAAATAAACTCTTCCTTTTATAAGTTCCTTGGTCATGGCGTTTTATCACGGCAACAGAAAAGTGACTAATACACCACCTGTATGCTCACTATGAACTAGGATCTTTTGCCCTTTGGGAAAACAGGGCATGTTTTTGCACTTTAATGGACTAATGCTAACACTTTATGTCTTGTCTTCCTTGTGCTGAGGATGAAAAAAAAAAAACAGCTTCACATATATTAGGCAAGTACTTTTCTGCTTAGCTGCATCCTGGAATTAAAGTGGACAATGTGATGGGGATGGAGAGATGGCCTAGCAGTTAAGAGCACCGACTGCTCTTGCAGAGGACCCGGGTTCGATCCCCAGCACCCACATAGTGGCTTAGAGCCATCTTTAACTCCAGTTCCAGGGGAATCTGACGCCTTCTTCTGACCTCCACAGCATTGCATGACACGGGTGCACAAACCTACATGCAGACAGTACACTCATACACATAAAAAAATAAATAAAGCGGACAATGTGAGTAGCATTCTACTTTGAAGAGTTCAACTTAGAAAATCCTGAAACTCTCAGAAACAATACGACTTATTCTCTGGTATGTTAGAACCACCCCTCTCAAAGACCAAATCATTCCAAATAATCTCTCTAAAGGAATCTTTACAGGACATTCATGAAAAAGTAAAGTTAAGACTCCAGCTCTTTCACTAACCTCGCTCCTCTCGCCCTCCCCAGTGTGGTTCTTCTCAGTCTACTGACCCTTTTGATCTGTTGCTCTTCCCACCTGAGCCTTGTCAGTAACATTTACCATAAAAAGTTGGCCCTCAAGTGAACTTCAAATCTTGCAATTTCTGCAACCTGTACATTAATCAGAATTCTGAGACATTGTGGAGATTTCCCTAATCCTACAAAAGACCAAGCAGTTTATAGAAAATGTTAAATTAGGGGCTGGAGAGATGGACCTAGCGGTTAGTGCCGACTGCTCTTGCAGAGGACCCCGGGTTCGATCTCCCCAGCAACCCACATGGCGGCTTATAGAACCATCTAGTAAACTCCAATTCCAGGAGAACTCCAGTTCCAGGGGAATCTAGACCCTCTTCTGACCTCCGCGGCATTGCACGACACGGCGTGCACAAACCTACATGCAGACATTACATCTCACACACATAAAAATAAATTAAATAAAAAATAAAAAAATAATAAAAAAAAAAAAAAAGACAAAATGTTAAATTATGTGGCTGGAGAGAGGCCTAGCGGTTAAGAGCGCCGACTGCTCTTGCAGAGGACCGGTTCGATCCCCAGCACCCACATGGCGGCTGAGAACCGTCTATAACTCCAATTCCAGGAGAACTCCAGTTCCAGGGGAATCCGATGCCCTCTTCTGACCTCCGCGGCATTGCACGGGTGCACACACCTGCATGCAGACAGTACATTCATACACATAAAAAAAATTTTTTTTAAAAGAAAGAAAATGTTAAATTATCGTGAGGACTCTCTGGTTTATACAAATTTTTTTTTTTTTTGCCCTCATAATGACAAGAACAAGGGATGCTTGAAAAATGGCTGGGAAAAAAACTACTGGGATAATCTCAGACCTTGAACATGACACTAAACATGCATTCAAAGAGAGTCTATAAGGACTAGGGAAATGGGCCAATCTGCATAACATACCCTCTTTAAAAATTTTTTTAATTAATTTTCAAAAAAATTTTTTTATTTCTGTATGTGTATGAATGTCTGCATGCAGGTTTGTGCACCCGTGTCGTGCAATGCCGCGGAGGTCCAAAGAGGGTGTCGGATTCCCCTGGAACTGGAGTTCTCCTGGAATTGGAGTTTCAGACGGTTCTCGGCCGCCATGTGGTTGCTGGGGATCGAACCTGGGTCCTCTGTAAGAGCAGTCGGTGCTCTTAACCGCTAGGCCATCTCCCCAGCCCCTAATTTATTATTTTTTATGTGTATGAGTGTACTGTCTGCATGCAAGTTGGTGCACCTGTGTCATGCAATGCCGCAGAGGTCAGAAGAGGGCATCAGATTCCCCTGGAACTGGAGCCAAAGATGGTTCTTAGCGCCATGTGGGTCCTGGGAATCAAACCCAGGTCCTCTGCAAGAGCAGTTGGTGCTCTTAACTGCTGAGCCATCTCTCCAGCCCCAACATACCCTATACCCTCTTAAGTAATCCCCACAACCAGACTGGGTAATACTCTCTAATCTTTAAGACAAAATAGGACGACTCTTCTGTGGAGACTGCCTGGAAGAAATTGTCAACACTCTTAAAGGCCAAGATGATGAAGTGGCTTTATTAGCCCCTTTTGTTAAAGAGCTGCATGTACAAAGAAATGACTTATTACAGAAACAGTGGGTGATAATTCCCAAGCAGAATATTTTGAAAAGATGTTAGAGCAAAAAAAAAAAAAAGAAGAAATACAAAGTAAATTAATGGCCTTTTAATTACAATAATTAGAAGTACCTCGGGCTAACTTTTAGAAAACCAGGGGCTGGGAATCATAGCTCATTGATAGAGTACTTACCTAACATGCCATATGGCCCTAGGTTCAGTCCCCAGTCAACACACACACACACACACACACACCCTACTTTCAATTTTGTGTGTTGATAGAGATGCCTATTGTTCTGTAAACAAAAAATAATAAGAGGACAGGCCCTTGTGAAAAACTGGAGGGTGAGAGGGAAGGTGGGAGGGAGGAAGTAAGAGAGAGACAGAGACAGACAGAGAGACCAAAGAGATCAGTACGTAAAGGTACCCGATGCCAAGTGTGACAAACCAGAGTTTGATCCAGAGACCCACATGACATGGTGAAAGCAGAGAACCAACTCCTGCAAGTTGTCCTCTGACCTCCACATGTGTATCTCCCCCCTGAATAAATTAATAAAATGTAATAAATAAGAAAGAAAAATAAAGGGCCCTAGAGAATGGTTTTCTGCATTGAAGAATTGCCAGTGAAATTTCACCTGGTTGAGGAACATCCTTTCCTGGAAAAAGTAGTAAGATAAAGATCATTCATATAACTACCATTGTGCCTGTCATTTCTAATCGTCTGGAAAGGGAGAAGGAACAAAGGATATTTTAAAAGCAGAATTAGCAAAATTGACAATACAGGACTAATGTAACCTAAAGTATTTTCTTTAGCTTTTATATCAATAAGCTCTACATCTTTTGGAAAACAAAAAATTAATCTTAATGAAATTGTCACTGTATAATTCCCTTAACAATAAAAGCTTTCGTTCATCCTGCGCTTGCAAACTCTGACATCGCCCATTATTGTAAAGCATTGAATCAATATTCAAAAGCCCGCCTTCTCCAGGTCTAAAGAGCCCTCAGAGGCATTCACCCAATGAGACCTTTGGTCCCCCACTGTGAAACCAGATGACTGATTGCAAAAAAAATCAGGAGGAAGCTACACCCCTAGGCCTGCTGGAAGAGATACTATATCCATTTAACCTCAAATAAAGCAGTGAAATTACAGGCTATTGAACTTTAGGCCCCTGTTTATTTAAAAGAGTTCCCCCAAATTCCCGGACCTGTTAACCTATACCTGATTCAAAAAGAGATAGCCTAGCCGGGCGTGATGGCGCACGCCTTTAATCCTAGCACTTGGGAGGCAGAGGCAGGCGGATCTTTGTGAGTTCAAGGCCAGCCTGGTCTACATAGTGAGTTCCAGGACAGCCGGAGCTCAAGGGAGACCCTGTCTCAAAAAGAACCCCCCCCTCCCAAAAAAAGAGAAAGCTTAGCCGTTAAGAGCACCGACTGCTCTTGCAGAGGACCCGGGTTCGATCCCCAGCACCCACATGGCGGCTAAGAACCGTCTGTAACTCCAATTCCAGGAGAACTCCAGTTTCAGGGGAATCTGAGACCCTCTTCTGACCTCCGTGGCATTGTACAACATGGGTGCACAAACCTACGTGCAGACAGTACATTCATACACATACAAAAATAAATAAAATTTTTTTTTTAAGTTCAAAATTTAAAGATAATGGAGCTGGAGAGATGGCTCATCGGTTAGGAGTACCGGCTGCTCTTACAGAGGACCAGGGTTCATTTCCTAGCACCCACATGGTGGCTAACAACCACCTGTAACTCCAGTTCCAGGGGATCTGACACCCTCTTCTGCCTTGTACAGGCATTGAATGACACTGATACACTTACATGCATGCAGGCAATACACTCATACACATAAAAGTACTAAATAAAATATTTAGAAAAATATTAAAGATAACTAGGGACAGGTTTTTCTCTAGAAGCAAATAACAACATGGGTTAGACAGGTTCTACCAAAGAACAAAAATCAAGAACACATTGTATTTTGTTTTATTTTCTCTAGACATAAAAATCACTGTATTTCTCTGCTTTACAAATGTTTAGACTCATATTCTTTTTTTATTTTTATTTTTTTGGTATTTTTGAAACAGGGTCTCCCTTTAGTCCCAGCTGTCCTGGAACTCACTCTGTAGACCAGGCTGGCCTTAAACTCACTAAGATCCACCTGCCTCTGCCTCCCGAGTGCTAGGATTAAAGGCGTGCGCCACCACTCCCGGCAAGACCAAACCATTTTTAGAAGAACTAAAACAGTTGGTGGCATTTGGCTATTGATACTACAATATATGCTTTTGGAGAGAACCCTGGGAGATTTAAAATATTCAGGATTATTACTTTATTTGAAAAATTTGAAATATATATATAACTATTGCTCTCAACAATTCTAAGCAAAGTAAGAATTTAAAATTACTATAAACATTCCATATTAGTTATAAGTACTTCTTTCTCAGATGCTATATCTGATTTCTCCAATATACCAAATACTAGCTGAGGATCTCACTTTTGTTTTCTCCTTTTCTGATCTTAGTCACAACACTTTTAAACCCATTGTAAATGTATAATATTTGACAGCATAATAGTATATCTGTTTTACTTTATCTATGTAGAAAACTCGGGTTTTAAAATTTTCATTTGTACTAATTTTCCCTGCCCTGACTCTTCCTGGAAATAAGACATTTTTTTTCTCCTGCATATAAAAGAACAAGAAATGATTTGTTATCCTTCTCAATCTTTGATGTTACTATTGCTTGGTCTTAAATTAGATGTTATCTCATAGGATCTAAATTAGTGCTTTAATGGTTAGCACATGACAAAGGTCTTGGCAGATGTACCCTGATAATGGGATAAACAAGACTGTGTACTCGTCATAATTAAACCTGTGGGTCTCATTTCTGTACAAGCTCTGCTTTTGAAAATATAAACATGCTGGTGGAAATGTAAACTCATCCAACCACTGTGGAAAGCAGAGTGAAGAACCCTTAAAAGACTCAAAATGAGCCTACACCTGACCCAGCCATACCACTCCTGGGTATATATCCACAAGACTCATCCTACCGCAGAGGTACATGCACATCTATGCTTATTGCAGGTCTCGTCACAATAGCGAAGAGCTGGAACCAACCCAAATGCCCCTCAACAGACAGAGTGGATAACAAAATGTGGTACATCTACACAATGGAGTTCTATGCAGCAGTGAAGAAGATGACACCATGAACTTTGCAGGTAAATGGATGGAACTCGAAGCCATTATGCTAAGTGAAGTAACACAGTCCCTCCTAAAACAAAAGGGGAATGGTTTCCCTCATTTGTGGATGCTAGCATGAAATTCCCAGTTGAAAGGCAAGCTGAGCAATGTTATTGTTATATTTCTTTCTATCTGAAAGCAGCTGTGCTTTTATAATGTGAATTTCTTTTTTTTTTTTATTTATGTGTATGAATGTACTGTTTTGCGTGTAGGTCTGTGCACCCGTGTCGTGCAATGCCGCGGAGGNGCCTGGGGGGCAGGGAATCCTAAATCAACCAGGTCTCTCTAAGAAGCCAGTATAGTTAGTGGTGTCTCTGAGCACCAGACTGCTGGTGCTGCCCTGGGAACTCTTTCCCTGTAAAGGACCTAAAGATGGGGTCGGATTTGGCAGTCCTTGCCACAGGAGTCTGGGGGACAAGTTCCAGGTAAGGAGGGGCACCTGGGCAGGTGAGTTTCATGGCAGCTTATACAGGTGTAGACTTGAGGCTCACTGAGGCTGCTCAGCCATTCTCATGCCAAAGGCCTGTACCGACGGGCCACGGTGGCCTCTCTGTCTGCAGCCACCTCACTTTTGACTCTGTAGCCCTCAGCAACTTCTCAAACATTCCTTGACCTTCTTCAATCCAAATGGGTCATTTCTCTGCTTTGATCCACTTCATGGCCCCAACTAGGCACAGGCCTACCCAAGCCTCACAGCTTGGCATTCACAGCCCTGCTTTGAATCCCTAGGTTCATCTTTGCTTCCACTGCTACCACTCCCTGACTGGGGTTTAACACTGACAGAGATCCAGAGTCAGGATGCCCCGCCACTTGACAGAAGCAGGAAAAGTCACCATGGGCCACTCTAGCTGTGACCAAGAGTTCAGGTCTAGACTTCTCCGCCCTCCCTATACCAGCCTTGGTCCCATCCCATTTTCATGGCCCTTGCCTCTTGTAGCAGCTCCCAGCTCCCAGCTCCCAGTTCCCCCAGGATTCTCCATATCCCCCCTACCCTAAGGACTAGGCCATCCCCCATATCCTTCAAAGCCCCAGGAATAAGCACTGCAGGCCAGCTGTGGCACACCTGCCTCCACATCTGCCACCTGCTACTGACTGCAGCTTGTCGGCGCTCTCCTACCTCACTCCTGTAAGCCCCACCCTTGGGGAAGCCAGGGAGGGCTTGTTGACAACCCAGGCCTGACTTGAAAGATTTCCTTGCAAGCTAGGAGTCTATGCCCCAAAATAAGGAACAGGAAGAGGATAAGTGGTCTCAACCCTCCTCCTCAATGTTCGATTGTGAGAGCGAGTTAAAGCAACAAGCAAGAGATATCACCAAGAGCTGCAAATATGAGAGAACAAAAAAAAGACTCACTTTTGTTGAGTGCACCATTATCTGCTTAGAGTATCTGAGACTGAATATTAAGGGCGCTAACAGGAGTTTAGTGAATTTCATGGGTTGATTTTGCAAATGCAGTCAGTAGCTGTGCTATATGCCAGCCAAACCTATTTTAAAAAGATACTGGCTCCCGGGCTGTGGGGATAGCACAGTGGTGAAAGGCTGAGGATGAGAACCGCAAGGAAAAAGATACTGGCTCCCTTCACAGCAGCCAAAATATAAACAGTCTTGGACTGTCATTGCCCACGGAGGTAGATTTCTCCTTAGCTTGGCACCCAAGTCTCCTACAAAGGCCTGGCGCACTCTATCCTAGCCGCATCCCCCCTCAGTCCACCTAGAGCTCACCCTTCC
This sequence comes from Rhizomys pruinosus, assembly GCA_009823505.1. Classification (NCBI taxonomy): domain Eukaryota; kingdom Metazoa; phylum Chordata; class Mammalia; order Rodentia; family Spalacidae; genus Rhizomys; species Rhizomys pruinosus. Next base: position 59,837 of record VZQC01004757.1, on the reverse strand, counting down.
TCCAGGCCTTTGTCCAGGCTCCTCTCGCTGCTAGTAGTGACCTCAACTCTACCTTCCCGGGGCTGGAGGGATGGCCTAGCTGTTAAGAGCACCGACCGCTCTTGCAGAGGACCCGGGTTCGATCCCCAGCACCCACATGGCGGCTGAGAACCGTCTGTGACTCCGGTTCCAGGAGAACTCCAGCACCAGGGGAATCCGAGACCCTCTTCTGACCTCCGCGGCATCGCACGACACGGGTGCACAGACCTGCATGCAGACAATACATTCATACACATAAAAATAAATAAATTAAAAAAAAAAATAATACACACTTTAAATATTTTCCCTTTATGCCAACTTGACAGAGTGAGATGACCCTGAAATGTGAGCAAGAGTCAAACAGGATCTAGAATTAGTAACAAGTATCAACGATAGCTGGTGAAGCTGAGTGCATATGAATCTGTTCAACAAATTTGGGTGCACAAAAAATAATACATCCATTCAAAAGAAAATAAAATTAGCTGTTCATGAGGGCACACGCCTTTCATCCCAGCAGCCAGGAGGCAGAGGCAGGTAGCCTGGTCTACATAGCAACTTCCAGGTCAGCTAGAGCTAAATAGTGAGAGCCTGTCTTAAAATTTTAATTAAGGGGCTGAAGAGATGGCCTAGCGGTTAAGAGCGCCAACTGCTCTTATAGAGGATCCGGGTTCGAGCCCCAGCACCCACATGGTGGCTGAGAACCGTCTTTAACTCCAGTTCCAGGGGAATCTGACACCCTCTTCTGACCTCCGAGGCATTGCACGACACAGGTGCACAAACCCACATGCAGACAGCACATTCATACACATAAAAATAAATAAATAAATAAATAATAATTTTTTAAAGTTTTTTTTTAATTAAATTAAGCTGGGCATGGTGGCGCACACCTCCAATCCTAGCACTTGAGGGGCAGAGGCAGGCGGATCTTTGTGAGTTCAAGGCCAGCCTGGTCTACAGAGTGAGTTCCACTCCATCTGGGGCTACAGGAATACCCTGTCTCAAAAAGACAAAAAATAAATTAAATTAAAGTCATAGCCCCCTCTGAAAGCTGGCAAGCACTTTGGTGTGGCCTGTTGATGCCGATACCAACCTCACACTCTTTATTGACTGCCTTCTTCCCCTGTCTTCTCCATTTCCCTACTCAACACATTAAATACTTACATTCTAATTTGTCTCAGGCTTTGCTCATCGGAGAACCCCAAAAGAAGGCAATTAAGTATTAGAGCCTCCTCATTTCAGCTCAACCCAATTGTTCATAAATATGACAGATGTTTAATCAATGACGGGCTCGTAGGAGTTACATAAGAGAACAGATGATGTTACTGTAATGACTCTGGGATCACAGGAGGGCACAGTGTTCTGAACCCCTTATGGATATGTCATACTTCACTAAGCTTGAATTCCCATCCAGATGTTTGGGAAATCTGTTTACGGGATACCCAGAATGCTAGTTTGACTACATCAAAAGGACAGTTTATAAAAATAAAGAAACATTCGTCACTTGAAACACCTTATATGTTAAAGCATTCTCTTTATCTCCCAAGGGTTATATCTTCCTCTGAACACCCCCACCTGTTCTCCCCCTTTTCAGGTTTTTTTTTTTTTCTTGTTTTTCATTCTTTTTTGAGACAGGGTCTCCCTGTAGCCCCAGCCAGCCTGGAACTCACTGTATAGACCAGGCTGGCCTTGAACTCACAGAGGTCTGCCTGAGTGCTGGGATCAAAGATGTGTACCTCCACGCCTGGCCTCAGCTGTTTTTCTTAATTCAAATTGGTGTGGATTCACTGGGATTGGACCATTATTATATCAATATGTGCCCTTTTTGCATTTCTTTCTCAGTTCAATAGAAAGTTACTAAATGATCATTATGTGCGAGATAGTGTTCAAAGGCTCTAGCCTTTTCAAAACTTAGTTTCTTTCTTAAGCAAGAGCATTTAGTTAGCGATATTAACTGTATACAGAGACTTCAAGTCTTGTGTATCTCATTTCTCTACACAGGCATTAAATATTTTTTCCCAAAAGATGTGTATTGCTCGCTCAAGGGCTGCCAAATCACCTCTATTTTTCTCTCTGCCTACCACCCATGAGCTTGGAAGAGTCCACTTACTCCAGCTTCTCAGTGAAGAATAATGAATAGGACTTCACAGTCGAGCCAAGGCTTTATTCTCAGTAGCAATTAAAGAACAGTCCTATCCCCTGGAAAGCTGCCTTCCTAAAACAGTATAGGGATGGAAAATGGGAGCTCAAGACACTTGCTCCAGCTAAGTCACATTAAACAAAATGAGGTTGAGGACCAGCAGAATGGCTCAGTGGGTAAAGGCCCCTGCTGCCATGCCAGATGACCTGAGTTTGATCCTCAGAACCCACATGGTGGAAGGAAAGAGCCAACTCCTGCAAGCAGTCTTTTGACCTTCACCATGTGTACCATAATGCACACACACAGAAAATAAATACAAAAGTAACTAGAACTTTATAATAATCTGAGGTTGAGAGGCTGGAGACATGGCTCAGCCATTAGGAGCTCTTGCTGCTGCTCTTCCAGAGGATCTGAGTTCAGGTCCCAGCATCCACATGGTGGTTCGCAACTGCCAGGATCCATCACCCTCTTCTGGTCTCCACCAGCACCCACAACACGTGGCGTACACACACAGACACAGGCACACATATACATAAATTATAAAAGTAAGAAAAATCCAACTTAAAAAAGAACAAAATGAGGTTGAGATTTCATGGTAGTGGGACATATTTTTACTTATAAAACTAATACCAGTGACAAAAAAAAAAAAAAAACTGGTGTTCTAGGCCAGGAGTGGTGGTGCACAGTTTTAATCCCAGCATTCAGGAGGCAGAGGCAGGTGGATCTCTGTGAGTTCAAGGCCAGTCTGGTTTACAAAGTGAGTTCCAGGAGGGCTGGGGCCAAGACCAAATAAATAAATAAATAAATAAAATAAACAAGCTGAGCATGGTGGACCATACTTTTAATCCCAACATTCAGGAGGCAGATGCAGGTGGATCTCTGTAATATGAAGGCCAACTTGGCCTACAGTGTGAGTTCCAGGCTAGCTGGGGCTATCAGGAGTCCCTCTCTCAAAAAATGCCAAAAAAAGAATATGAGTCTAACACAGGGCATAGAGAGCACTCCTTTAATTCCAGCACTCAGCTGGAGAGATGGCTCAGTGGTTAAGAGCACTAGCTGCTCTTGCAGAGGACCTGGGTTCCATTCCCAGCACCCACATAGTGGCTAACAACTGTCTCTAACTCCAATATCAGGGGAATCCAATACTTTCTTCTGACCTCCGTGGGCATTGCATGACATGGGTGCATTTACATACATGCAGACAATATCTCACATATAAAATTAAAATAATAAATAGTTTTAGTCATGTTTATGTGTGTGTGGGGGAGGCAGAGACAGTTGAATCCCCTGGAGCTGCAGTTACAGGCAGTTGTAAATTTGGGGTCTTCTGGAAGAGAAGAGCACTCAGCCCACTCTCTAACCCCAACAATAGGGAGTACGTAAATTAGGTCTTTAATCTAGTTGAGATTTATTTTTGCGTATACTGAGCTAGGGATCTGATTTATCTTTTTTCTTCCAGATGGAAAAAAAATGAAAAATTTCCATCTTTTTCATGTTAAATTGAGATATTTCCAATGTCTCTGTATGAGATAAAAAGAAAAAAAAACATGGAGGGTTATTTCATTAAGTCTTGCAAAGTCATGATCATGCCATTATCATACTTAGCAAAGGAACACTAATTCTTTGTGCTACTCAATCCCTTATCCATGTTAAAATTTCCCAAATATCATTTTACAGTTAATCATTTTAAATTGTAACTCAGATAATGTTATATTATTAGAATGTTATATATTATATAATGTTATATATTGTTAGAATGTTATATTTGGTTGATGTTTCTCTTCAGTCTTCCTCCCAGGACAGCTGTTTCTTTCCCACCTATTTATTTAAGAAATTGAGTCATGGGCTGGAGAGATGGCCTAGCGGTTAAAAGCGCTGACCGCTCTTACAGAGGACCCAGGTTCAATCCCCAGCACCCACATGGCGGCCGAGAACCGTCTGAAACTCCAATTCCAAGAGAACTCCAATTCCAGACGCCCTCTTCTGACCTCTGCAGCATTGCATGACACGGGTACACAGACTTGCATGCAGACAGTACATTCATACACATACAGAAATAAATAAAATAAAAATTAAAAAAATTAAAAAAAAAAAAAAAGAAATTGAGTCATAGCCAGGCATGGTGGCACACGCCTTTAATCCCAGCACTCAGGAGGCAAATCTTTGTGAGTTCAAGGCCAGCCTGGTCTACAGAGCAAACTCCAGGCCAGCTGGGACTGAAGGGAGATGCTGTCTCAAAAATACCAAAAAAAAAAAAAAAAGAAAGAAAGAAAAAGAAATTGAGTCATGAGCTAAAGAGATGGCTCAGTGGTTAAGAGCACTGGCTGCTGTTGCAGAAGATCTGGGTTTGGTTCCCAGCACCCAGATGGTAGCTAACAACCACTGATAAATCCAACACCTTTTTCTGATCTCTTGGAGCACTGCATGCACCTGTGCACTTACATACATGCATGCAAAACATTCATAAAATAAAATATTTAGGGGCTGGGGAGATGGCCTAGTGGTTAAGAGCACCAACTGCTCTTGCAGAGGACCCGGGTTCAATCCCCAGCACCCACATGGCAGCTGAGAACCGTCTTTAACTCCAGTTCCAGGGGAATCTGACACCCTCTTCTGACCTCTGTGGCATTGTATGACAAGGGTGCACAGACCTACATGCAGACAGTACATTCATACACATAAAAAATAATAAAATAAAATATTTAAAATTAAACGGAGTCATTTGCAAAATTCCCACAATCCAAGTTTCATTATCTCCTTGTAGTAGTAAATAGCCACCTAGCCAACATTATTCCTATAAACTAGTTCAATGCTTTTGCCATGATTACTTTTTTTTTTTTGGTCTCCCTGTAGCCCCAGCTGTCCTGGAACTCACTCTGTAGACCAGGCTGGCCTTGAACTCACAAAGATCGGCCTGCCTCCGCCTCCCGAGTGCTAGGATTAAAGTTGTGCACCACTATGCCCTGCTGCCACGATTACCTTTTAAGTGGCTCTGGTACTCTGTTTTATCAATAGATAACCTAGAAATGCAATGCAGTGGAAAAGCACTTGCTTAATGCATACAAAGCCCTGAGTTCAAGCTCCAGCACACACAAAAAAGTAATAGACTTTAATTTTAGATTTACAAGAAAATTAAGCAGATAACAGAGTTCCTATATTACCCCATGTCCTGCCTACTCTTTGACTAACATGTAGCAGTAATGTGATGTATGTGTTATAATCAATGAAGCAAAACTGATGCAGAATTATTAATTCAAGAATACGGTTTATTAGAATTTCCTTTGACTTTGCCTAATGCCTTTTTCTGTTCTAAGGTCCCAACCAAGATACCAAGGCTGTCTTACTTTTAATGGTATTAATTCGACTAGTGGGTTTGAGTACTTTCAGGCAGATGGAGCATTTACAAAGTTCTCTAATCAAAATTTCTTTTAATGGTTTCAGCCTCTATTGGTAGCTATTGCCTAGGTCCATTATTTCACTAAGACTTGCAAAGTCATGATTTTTAAAACTCAATGATTTCTTCTGCAATTATTAGCTAGAATTATCCTATAAAGAACTTTCCTCCTTTTTTAGCTATTCACTTACTTTGAACTATTGTACAAGTTATCGTGTATAGATTTTAATAGTTCTCAATGTTAATAATCCTAATATACTTGTGTGGTAGGTATGGGAAATTCCAATAGCTTTTAAAAGTATTTTCACAATAGTACAAAGAAAATGTCTTATATTGCCAGTCAAAAGGCATGACTTTCATCTAACATATTGTAAAATATCATTTGGATTTTGCCCCATTTCCTGGGAAATTCAGAGCAATAAGAATGTTTTGCCAAGTGTGGTGGTGCATGCCTTTAATCCTAGCACTTGGAAGCCAGAGGCAAACAGATCTCTGTGAGTTCAAGGCCAGCCTGATCTACATAGAGAGCTCCAGGTCAGCCGGGACTAAAGGGAGACCCTTTCTCAAAAAGACCAAAAAAAAGTATGTTTTATATGCTTTTGAGGTGGTGGGCAGCCAGAAGACCTAGGTAGTTAGTTTCAGGATAGACTCTGGATCCAGGAAAGTCCAAGTCTTGATTAGGGCTGGGTCTTTTAGCCACACCCTCCTAATAACCAGGAAGGGAGAAGGGTTAAAGGCTAAGTTGATCACCAATCACTAATTATTTAAGCAGCCATTTCCATGTCATGAAGCTTCATAAAACTTGCTAAAAGGCCTGCTTTGGAGAGCTCTGGGTACCTGCACCGGGATGGCTCCTAGAGGGGTGAGCATCCAGACAGCAAACTCCCTGCCCCCACCCCATAACCTCACCCCATACACCACTCATCTGTATCATTTGGAATATCCTTTATGATAAATCAAATGTGACATGAGGTTCATTGAGGCCTGTGAGCTGTTCAACAAAATGAGACGACTCCAAAGTGGTGGCATGGGAACCCTAAATTCTAGGTAGTTGGTCAAAAGCACAGGCAAGGAGCCAGAAGCACATGCCTGCGATCCCAGCTCTTGGCAGATGAAGGCAGGAAGATCAAAGTGATCTTCGGCCATTTAGTGAGTTCAAGGCCAGTGTAGGCTACAAGAGACCTTGTCTCAAATGAAACAAAACAAACAAAAATCACAAGTCAAACAACCTGAGGCTTGTGACTAAGAGGTTAAGCTCATGAACCTGTGGAATCAGATTTCTCGGAAGCAGTGTCAGAACTGAATTAAACTTAGAGAGCATCTAAAAGAGAATGGCTTGCCCAGGGGTAAAGCACATCCACCCTGAGTCACAGAAGGATGCTGTTGTGAGAGCTACATAGGGACAACTGGGTTTGTTTTTCTTTTCTCTCTTTCTCTGTCTCTGTCTCTCTATTTCTCTGTCTCTGTCTCTCTGTCTCTTTCTCTTTCTCTCCCCCTCGTGTGTGTGTGTGTGTGATTTGTATGGTGTATGCATGTGTGCAAGTACTCTGACCTCATGCAGAGGCTACCTTATTTTTGGAGACAGCATTCCTCACTTAATTTGGAGCTTGACAATTGGGTAGGTTGACCAGTCAGCAAGATGCTAAGATCTGCCTATTTCTGCCCCAGCTCTGGGATTATAGGCACACAATCACACCCACCTTTTATGTAGGTGTTGGGATCTGAGTTCAGGTGTTCATGTTTACACAGCAAGCACTTTACCTACTAATCTTTCCAACTTCTGTTTGTTTTTCTACACAGTCTCCCTCCAAGTGATTGTACAATGTATGCAGATTACCCCAAACTGTATTGTTGAAAGGCCAATTATTATTATTTTTTTATTTTCGTTATGTGTATGAATGTACTGTCTGCATGCAGGTTTGTGCACCCATGTTGTGCAATGCAATGCTGCGGAGGTCAGAAGAGGGCATCGGATTCCCCTGGAACTGGAGTTAAAGAGTTCTCAGCCGCCATGTGGGTGCTGGGGATCAAACCTGGGTCCTCTGCAAGAGCAGTCAGAGCTCTCAACTGCTAGGCCATCTCTCCAGCCCGAAAGGCCAATTATTTTTTTTTTTAATTTTTTTTTTAATTTTATTTATTTCTGTATGTGTATCAATGTACTGTCTGCATGCAGGTTTGTGCACCCGTGTCGTGCAGTGCCGTGGAGGTCAGAAGAGGGTCTCGGATTCCCCTGGAACTGGAGTTCTCCTGGAATTGGAGTTTCAGACGGTTCTCGGCCGCCATGTGGGTGCTGGGGATCGAACCCGGGTCCTCTGTAAGAGCGGTCGGTGCTCTTAACCACTAGGCCACCTCTCCAGCCCAAGGCCAATTATTTTTAAGGACTTAATTGTTAGTGTTCCTTAAAAAACATATTTCAATATGTTTGTGTGAGCCAACAAATTCCAAGCACTTTACTAACATTAGCAAGTAGTCATTATAGATTTTGAAGCTCAGTTAGAATAAATAATTTGTATGATACAATAACAAGTACTATACTAGCTCCTAGCTGGGGAACTGAGACCCAGGCTGTTAAAGATAGTAGCTGGAAGGGACTAAGTACACTAGTTTATAAAAGAGAATCTCTAGTAAGAATATAAGGGGGAGTAACCCCTGTTACAAAGAAAGGTTTCCATGTCAATTGTTACCCTTCTCTCAGATACAATCCATATCTTTATAGTACATTTAATCCCCCAATTCACTATCTATTTTGTTCACAAACACCACTACCTCAACTGTTTAGAAATTAAGAGATATAATCTGAAACAGTACCACTGGCCGGTTGTGGTGGCACGTGCCTTTAATCCCAGCATTTGGGAGGCAGCAGCAGGCAGATCTCTGTGAGTTCAAGGCCAGCCTGGTCTACAGAGTGAGTTCCAGGACAGCTGGAGCTACGGGGAGACCTGGTCTCAAAAATACCAAAAACAAAACGAAACAAACAAACAAAAAAAAACAGTACCACCAACTGGGAAGAAAATGTCCAAATACTTGAAGCCTATGGGGGACATACTTATTCAAACCACCACACCTCAATAGCATTATTAAATTTTTATGTTTAAATCCTAATAGTCAACATAGTGGCATTCGGAGATGGGGCCTCTGGAGGTAGTTAGATTTGGTTGCGCTCTTGAGAGTAGAGGCCTGCTGATTGGCTTGGTGGTAGAGGCACTGTTGAGGAAGCATGTTCACTCTTTTTCTACCACATATAGTTACAGAACCCTTCTATCTGTAAGCCTTGAAGCCCTCACCAGAGCCTGACAATACCAACACCCTTTTCTTGGACTTATGAGCCTCCAAACCTATGAAAAATGTGCTTCTGTTGGTTGAGCCAACAAGTCAACAGTATTTGTTATGCAATCCAGACAAGCTAAGACAGACTGGCTTTTCGATGCTCTGTCCCCCACTTCCATAGTAGAAATAGCTAATTAATATTTGAATGAAAAGTTAAGTGTATGAGTTTTGTTATTTGATCTTCACGATAATCCTGGGAGTTATTTTAATCATTTAATTTTAATTTTTTTTTTTTGGTATTTTCGAGACGGGGTCTCCCGGTAGTCCCAGCTGTCCTGGAACTCACTCTGTAGACCAGGCTGACCTTGAACTCACAGAGATCCGCCTGCCTCTGCCTCCCAAGTGCTGGGATTAAAGGCGTGCGCCACCACGCCCAGTCCAATCATTTTAAACTGGCACATTTAATAGAAACAGTAATTTATTTTATTTTATTTTTTTTTTTTATGTGTACGAATGTACTGTCTGCATGTAGGTTTGTGCACCCGTGTCGGGCAATGCCGCGGAGGTCAGAAGAAGGCATCAGATTCCCCTGGGACTGGAGTTCTCCTGGAATTGGGAGTTTCAGACGGTTCCCAGCCGCCATGTGGGTGCTGGGTATCGAACCTGGGTCCTCTGCAAGAGCAGTCAGCGCTCTTAACCACTAGGCCATCTCTTCAGCCCCTCAAGGCCAATTTTTTATTTAAGCTTTGTACATTTCATAAAAAATTTCAAATCTGGGGCTGGAGAGATGGCTCAGCAGTTGGAAGCGCCGACTGCTCTTGCAGAGGACCCGGGTTCGATACCCAGCACCCACATGGTGGCTGGGAACCTCTTTAACTCTAGTTCCAGGGGAATCAGACTCCCTCTTCTGACCTCTGTGGCATTACACGACACGGGTGCACCAACCTACATGCAGACAGTACACTCATACACATAAAAAAATTTTTTTTCAAATAAAATCTACACCCATGCCCCTCCACTCCACCAGAGCTCATGCATTCTGCCAAACATGTTTTTCATCTTTTTCTCTCTATGCAGAAGTTTACTGTTTCGAACAGAAGTTCACCGCTTCAGTCAGTTCTTTGAACCAGTCTTATGTACCAGCTGGGATCCGAAAGGTTGATCACAGCAAGACAACACTCAACCCAGATGAGAGGAAGCAAGCCGAGAGGAAAAAAAAGGGGCAGCTCCCGACTGCTGTGGCCTTAAATACTGCCTAGCATGGCAGAAGGTTAACACCCAACATTTAGGGGGTGGGCCAATCCGGGGTTGAGGGTGGTCCAATCATAGGAAGGGACCCTTTTTCTCTTTTATTTTGTTCCTTGAGTCAGTCAAAAGTTTGACACCCAGGTATTAACCATCACAAGTCCACCCCCCTGTCAAAATTGGACACCAAATAAAATAGCCTTCTGCTTTAAAAATATCAATTGCAAAACGAGGGCAGGGTCATCATTCCACCTAACATGTTATAAGGGTCTACTGTGCAATAGCAAAGCATTATATCTTAGAGTGGGTGGTCATGTCCTTGAGAAGAAACTTAGTCCTTCAGTATCCAATAAACTAAATATGACAACACTTAAAACATAATCTCACGTTGCACCATTCAGAAAAGGGAAAACAAGTATCCACTGAATATTACATACAGACATATATTCTAAAAACCAAGCACATTCTTAAACAATTCTTAGGGATGGGAAAAGTTAAGTTTTATCTATTTATTATATTCCACGTTTCTGCAACTGGTTTCCCGTGGCTTCAGCTGCTATTTATGACTACCTTTTTCTAATACCCATTCTGTATTTCCTCCACCATCAAGCACCTCTGCAGGTCTTGGCTCTTTCCCTGGAGGAGGAACCCATACCTTCATCCCTGAAAGGGTCTGGGCCATTTATTGTCCGTCTGGTTTGGGTTGTTGGGGTTTCCCATTCACCTTAATCACAAGACATGGTAACACCAGAAGGAGCCCTACAGCATCTCCTGCCTTCCAGACATAAATCTTCTTTGCCCCCATTGTGGGAGGAAAAAAAGGTTTCCAATTTTTCTCCATGGGGTAGTCTGGATCAAATCCAACTCTCCTTTTACTTACTGTCTTTCCTTCCTTAGCCTGTTAACTTAAGGACAGTAAAAAGCCCAAAGTGGCCAGGAGGACGTCTTAGCTTCCAGTTCAATAAAACATTTGCTGTATCTCCTGACAAAAACACTCCCCCAATTGGAGCCAAAAAAACAAATCTGACCAGCAGAACGCAAAGGTGTGGGTACAGGAGCACAAATTTTTCTACTGGGTCACTGGGGGGTGATAGTGAGTGGATTCATTCCCACTTCCACCCCTTGGTTCCTGGACCCATGGAATTCTGGCTATACGAGAAACAGTACCATACAGTGAACGCTGATTCCAACACGCATATACTGCCTGCTGGGGAAACTTGCCCCAGCCCTCCAGGGTATTGCTACCTAATTGGGCGCTGTAAAACTGTGTTCTTCAAAGCAAGGCCATTCCATCGTCTTATCAAGCCAGCTGCTTCTGGGTGTGGCTTGGGGAACATGGTTAAGACCAGTGGATACCATTGACCATTTTGGCCCACAAAAAAGTCGCACTTCTTTTGGGGGCCTGTGGAACGTGAGTTCCTTGGTTCAAGAAGCCAATGCTGTGCGGAATACCATCATGGTGGATAAGGTATTGTGTAAGTCCCTGGATGATAGTTTTTGTAGAAGTATTATGTGCAGGAAAGGTAAATCCATATCCAGAATAAGTTATCTATTCCTGTAAGGACAAAAAAACTGTCCCCTTCATGATGGAAGTTGTCCAATGTAGTCAACCTGCTACTAGGTTGCTGGCTGGTCATCCCCGGGGAATTAGCACCATATCGGGGGGCTCAATGTTGGTCTGGCTGGGTGGCCAAAAATTCTGGGCACTCAGGCAGCAGCTTACGCCCAGCTTCAGGGGGGCCCGGCCTTAGTGAGTGGGCGTCCATGCTGTTGAGCCCATTCATAACCTCCATCTCTGCCAACATGACCACTTTGTTCATGGGGCCATTGAGCAACAAAACAAACAGGGATAGCGGGAGAAAGAGGCTGACTATCCACAGTATGAGTCATCCGATCTACTTTATTATTAAACTCATCCTCTGCTGGGATCACCTCTTGATGAGCATTTTACATGAGACACAAGTATCTTCACATCCTTTGACCATTTAGAAAGCTCTATCCACATACCTCTTCCCCAAATATCTTTCTCACAAATTTTCCAATCATGCTCTTTCCAAGTCCCTAACCATCCAACCAAACCATTGACTACAGCCCAAGAATCAGTACTTAATCAAATCGAACTCTGGCCCATTTCTCCTTTCAGGCCCCCAAAAATGCATAACCATGTGCACTCCCCGAAGTTCTGCCCACTGTGAAAAATTTCCTTCACCAAGTGTCTTTTAGGGTTGTTTCAGAAATGGCTGTAATGCTGCAGCTGACCACCTCTAGGTGGTGCCTGCATAGTGTGCAGAACCATCAGTAAAACCAGGGCCTCTCGTCTTCTCTTCCTCAGTCAACAAACTGATCATAGGGCAAAACCCCATGAAGCCATAGCTGCATGCTTAAGCCCAGTGAAGAACATTTGTAACAGGAGTGGGAACCCTAGGCATTTGGGCAACCTCTTCATGTAGCTTGCTTGTGCCCTAAGGGCCTGCCCGGGCCCTGTCACCTATGTACCACTTCCATTTGACAATGGACTGTTGCTTGCACGTCCTTACTTTATGGTTTGGTTGGTCAGATAACACCCAACTCATGATGGGAAGCTCAGGTCGCATGGTGACTTGGTGGCCCATTGTCAAACGTTCCGTTTCCACTAAGGCCCAATAGCAGGCTAAGAGCTGTCTCTCAAAAAGGAGGAATAGTTGGTTTGCAGATGAAGGTAGAGCCTTGCTCCAAGATCCCAAGGGCCTCCACTGTTATTCCCCTATGAAGGCCTGCCACAGACTCCAGACAGCTTCTCTATCTGCCACTGATAACTCAAGCACCATTGGTTCTGCTGGATCATATGGGCCTAGGGGCAGACGGGCCTGCACTGCAGCCTGGGACCTGTTGAAGGAGCCTTTTTCTGTTCCTAGCCCCACTCAAAGTTTACTGCCTTACGAGTCACCTGATATTATGGGTCGTTGTAACACACCTAGATGAGGAATGTGGTGCCTCCAGAATCCAAAAAGGCCCCCAAAACTTTGTGCTTTTTCTTGGTGGAGGGAGGGGCCAGGTGCAAAAACTTATTTTTACCTTAGGAAGAATGTCTCTGCATGTCCACACCACTGAGCTCCTAGAAACTTCTCCTAAAGAAGATGGCCCTTGATTTTTAGTTGGATTTATTTCCCATATCTTCATGCACATATACTTTACAACAAGTCTAGACTAGCGTTGCTACCTCCTGTTCACTGGGTCCAATCAGCATAACATATCAATTAGTGGACCAGGTTATTTTGTGGAAGAGTCAAGGCGATAAAGTTCTCTTCTAACTAAGTATAGCACAACGCTGGAGAGTTAAATACCCTGAGGCTAAGACAGTAAAGATATACTGTTGGCCTTGCCAGGCTGAAAGCAACTATAGCTTCTGGTGGTCCTTATGTAACCGGTGTTGAGAACGAAACATTGCCAGATCAATCGTGCATACCAGGTCACCAGGAGGCATATTAATTTGTCGAAGTAAGGACACCACATC
>VZQC01004757.1:0-40973 GCA_009823505.1 Rhizomys pruinosus | reverse complement strand
GAGACTGGCAGATCTCCTGGAATCCATTCGGGCCTTCAGCACTAGACTGGGACTCCTGAGACATCCAGCCTTGCAGACTGAGCAGTTCCCTGGATTCCCGGCCTCTCCAGTTCGGCGCTACTGTTGAGCTCCGTCACGTGAGCAAATCAATAAATTGTATATAGTTATATATATTCATCCTGTTGCTTCTGTTTCTTTAGAGAACCCTGACTAATACAATGTAAAAACCAATTTGCAAGCAGTTGTGCCCAAACCCACACAGCCCATGGGTCCCACCATCCAGCTGGGGGGGGGCTTGTATGTTCAATCAAGTTGATCAGATGAGTGATACCCATTATCTAATTTCTCTCTGCCCCCTCATCACACTACGGTTCCAGTCTCTTCTGACCACTGTCCATTCTATAACCTTTTTCTCGCTTCCACCATGGATGAGAATATACAATATTTTCATTCTGTGCCTGTTTGTTTCACTTAAGATGATATCCTCTGGCTGGAAAGATGGCTCAGCAGTTGTGAATATGCACTGCTCACACAGAGGACCTGAGTTGGATACTAAGCACCCATGGTGGGTGGCTCACAACATCCACCTGTAACTCCAGCTCCAGGGGATCCAACTTCCTGTTCCAGCCTCTTCAGCACCTGCATTTATGGGCACATACCCACACAGACACATATACATAATTAAAAATAAAACTAAAAATAAATTTCAAAGCTGATGTCCTCAAGTACCATCATATACATTTTAAGATTTGGGCCCAATTAGATGGCTCAGTTGGAAAGGTACTAACTGATAAGCCTGATGACCTGAGCTTGAGTCTTAGGACCTGTAACTCATGACACACACACACACACACACACACACACACACACACACACTAAATGTAATAAAAATTAAAATGACAAGATTTCATTCTTTTATGATTTTGCTACCTCCACTGGGTACATAGACCACATTTCTTTATCTCTTCATGGGTGGACAGACACTTTGTTTGATTCCATACCTTAGCTATGGTTAATAGCACTACAATACGGGGAAGAAGATAAGATTCTTCAAGAGCTGAAGGACTTAAAGCTTGGAAAGTTATTGGCTCTGAGTTCCATTACCAGTAAGTGACCAACCCAGATTGTGAGAAAAACAGGCTTTGAATTTCCTTTACTGAAGCAGTCACTTCTAAAATCTAGTCATCCAGAAAAATATCATTCCTGCTTCCATCTTAAAATGGACAAGTAGAGTAAGAGCCCAAATTGGAAACAACCCCCAAATTTATTCATATATAAATGGAAATATTTCTATAAAGGTTGCTAGTCAGCAATAAAGTATGCAACAATGTAGTTTAACATCAGAATGAGTGGGAGGGGGGGAGGAGAGCAGGCAGGGAGAAGCCATTCCTGGCATCTCATACCTGTAATCTCAGCACCCAGGAGACAGGCAGGAGCTCAAAGCCAAAGTCTTGGCTTCTTTTCCAGTTATTGTGATAAGATGCTCTGACAAAAGCAAATTAACAGGGCAAAGGTCAATTTCAGTTCCCAGTTTAATGGTGCAGTCACTCCTGGCAGGGAAGCAAAGCCAGGCACTCAAAGCAGATGGTTAGGTTACATCCACAATCAGGAACTGAGAGTAATGAATCGTTACTTCTGGTGCTGGAGAGATGGCCTAGTGGTTAAGAATGGCCTAGTGGTTAAGAGCACCGACTGCTCTTGCAGAAGACCCGGGTTTGATCCCCAGCACCCACAAGGCGGCTGAGAACCGTCTTTAACTCCAGTTCCAGGGGAATCCGACACCCTCTTCTGACCTCCGGAGCATTGCACGACACGGGTGCACAAACCTACATGCAGACAGTACATTCAAATACATACAAAAATAAATAAAATTTAAAAATAAATACATAAATAAAATTTTGGGCTGGAGAGATAGCCTAGCGGTTAAGAGTGCTGACATCTCTTGCAGAGGACCCGGGTTCGATCCCCAGCACCCACATGGCGGCTGAGAACCGTCTATAACTCCAATTCCAGGAGAACTCCAGTTCCAGGGGAATCCAACACCCTCCTCTGACCTCTGCGGCATTGCACGACACGGGTGCACAAACCTACATGCAGACAGTACATTCATACACATAGAAAATAAATAAATGAAATTAAAAATATATTAAAAAATAAATCATTACTTCTGCTCAGCTCCCTTTCTTCATTTTGTAGTCCAAGATCCCAGCCAGAGAACAGTGCTACCCATGGTGAGAGGGCCTTCCCACCTCAATTTAACTAAGAAAATCCCCTGCAGGCATGCTCGAAGGCTGATCTCTCAGGTAATTCTAGATTCTGTCAAGTTCGTAATTAACATGAACCATCAGAGTTAGTCTGTTCTACACAGTTCCAGGCCAGCACTCTGAGCAAAAGTGAGGCTCTATTTCCAAAAATGAAAGGAAAAAACAAAGGCAAGAAAATAATATATCCCATTTAGCCCATTTATAGAAAAACCTAGAAAATACAACCTGGTTAGTGCTGACTTAAAGTGGATCATTGGCTGCCTGGGGATGTGAGTAGATGGAGGGATCGCAAAGTGGTACAAAGAAACTTTGGGAACAGATGGGAAAATTATTCTGATTGTGGTCATGGATACCTGTATCAAAACTGATCATCTTACAGATTTTAAGTATGTACAGTCTAATGCATCGGCAATCAATTAAAAGGGCTGAGAATATAGTTTGGTGACAGTGCCCTTGCGTGGTTAGCACGAACAAGGCCCTGAGTTCAATCCCCAGTATCATAGAGAGAAGATGGAGAAAGGAAGGGGTGGGGAGAGAGAACAGCTAGCTGGGGGTGGGAAGAGAGGACGGTCTTAATTTCCTTTAGAATGGTTTGTGATGCTTTCAAATACCAGCAATGTTTTCTATAATCTAAGAGCCCATTTAATTAGGTCAGTTTTATGACTTCTCAATTTTGACAGTAAGTGGTTTTCATGACTATGGCACCTTTATTTTTAAATTTGGACACTTTACAAAAAGCTGAGGAGGGTGTTATAATTCAGCCTCAGCAAGTGGCCTACCTGTCTCAAATGCCTTTGTTTGCAGGATTTCTAAAAGGAATAAACTATTCTAACTGAACCCAGCATTTTCTTAGGAATTTAGATTTGAAGAAAAAAAAAAAGGAATTACTTACAGACATCTTTAAAGGAATATGGCCTGTTACAAAGTTACACTGATACTAAAACTGGCACAAACTGTCAAAGCAGAAAGGCAGGAGGAACCAAGGCAGCTCTAGGAAAGAACTGGTCCTCCCATCTCCCAGATAGCAAGCTCTCTTTCTCTGTAGAGCACCTTTTCTCTCTACCTGTCTGATCTGTTCTGTGCCTTTTATTTATTGTTTTAGTTATTTTTATCTTGCTGTGCCCAAAATATCTTCAATGTGCCCCACCAGATCCATTTTCACCCTTCTCCACAGTGCTCTCTGTTCCTGGAAGCCTGGCTTATGTAGATCATAACTGGAGAACAAGGCAAGGTCAGTGTATTTATTCTCTTTGGCCCCTCCCTAGAAGGTCACTTTAGGAAGCAAAGGCTCTCTCAAGATGGCTCACTCAACACAACTTTCCTCTCCCAGCCTCCTTGGAGTCTCTGCTGGTAATCCCTCCTTGGCTCCCTGGACTGGCTTTCTGCATATCCTCCCATTTCCCTTGCACCCAGACACACATTTGTTGTGGATTCCTTTCAATTTATTAAATTCATTTTATTTTATTTTATTTTATTTTTTATGTGTATGAATGTACTGTCTGCATGTAGGTTTGTGCACCCTTGTCGTGCAATGCCCAATACTGTGGAGATCAAAAGAGGGTGTCGGATTCCCCTGGAACTGGAGTTAAAGACTGTTCTCAGCCGCCATGTGGGTGCTGGGGATCGAACCTGGGTCCTCTGCAAGAGCAGTTGGCGCTCTTAACCACTAGGCCATCTCTCCAGCCCCATTGATTAATTCAATTTCTATATATCATTTATTTCTTCTTAGGCCCCTAATTTATATGATGCCCCCAACTTATTAAATCTATTGTAATTTGAAGATACTGTAAATCAAGAATGATTTGAACATTTTTGTCCAGCATCGTTACTTAGCCTACTTTAAATGTGCTCAGGGCATTTACATTAGCTTAGAATGAGGGAAAATCACCCATCTAAAACAAAGCCTGTTTTATAGTAGATCATTAAACAGCTCATGTTATTTATTGAATACTATACCGAAAGTAAAAAAAATTAGAATGCTTGCATGAGTTTGCATTTGTATCTTCATAAAGTAAAATGAACCACTGTACATCTGGGACTATCTGCATATATTTCTGGTTTTATTTCCTTGTTTTGGCAGTACTGGGCATGAAACCCAGGGCTTCACACACGCTGGGAATGTACTCTACCAGTGAAGGGCACCCCCAGGCGCTGTCTATTTTATTTACTCCCACAGTTTATGTTTCAGATCCAACTTCTGCATCGATCCAACCTGGCTTCATTTCTGCTCTGTTACCTGATATTCTGTGTGCTGGCCAATTCCAATATCAGAGTGAAAAAACACAAACAGTTGGTTCTATTTATGCTGTCATGCCAGGCTTCATGGGAGGTTACTCATTAGCCCAAGGCTGGCAGCTCTTAGGATAGATGGCAGTGCCTGGGTCACACATCTGGAACAGAGCATTCTGAAAGAGGGAAATAGCATGGTACAATGCATAGATTGCCCTGCCATAAGGACCTATGGGATGACTTCTCATAGAAAGTACTTTGAATATGGTAGGAACAATAATACATAAAAATTCAATGATGAATAAAATGGTCTGATCATTCCTAACCAAGCAAATAAATGGTAGTATGATAATATATATCTCTCTATGGCCTTAATCCATCAAGCTTACTTGCCCTCATCTTTATGATGACTTTAAGGAAGTCAAGATGAGGTTGATTTAAACCATTGTCTCCACATTACAGCCTCCCTTGGCAGCTGATGTACCAGAAATAATGCAGCTTTTAGAGCCAAATAAGCTTGGATTCAAACCTTAGGGGTAGCTGGGCATTGTGGCCCATGCCTTTAACCCCAGCACTCAGGAGGTAGATCATATGTCTGTGTGAACAAAGCCAGCCTGATCTACATAAGCAAGTTCCAGGCCAGCAGTAGGTCAAGGGAGAAACTTGTCTCAAAAAAACCACCACCAACAACACCACCCCCAAAAAAATAAAGGAAAAGGAAAAGAATGTTAGGTTTAGCTGAGCATGGTGGCACACGCCTGTCATCTCAGCACCCAGGAGGTTGAGCACCGAGGATCATGGATTTAAGGCCAGCCTGAGCTGCCTAGCAAAAGCTTGTCTCAAAAAACACAACGAAAAGCTTTAGCTTACTGTAGTTTAAAAAGCTATGGGGCTGGAGAGATGGCCTAGAGGTTAAGAGCGCCGACTGCTCTTACAGACGACCCGGGTTCGATCCTCAGCACCACATGGCGGCTGAGAACCGTCTGTAACTCCAATTCCAGAAGAACTCCAGTTCCAGGGGATTCCGAGACCCTCTTCTGACCTCCGCGGCATTGCACAACACGGGTGCATAGACCTACACGCAAAAGTACATTCATACACATAAATAAATAAAATAAAATAAAATAAAAAAGCTATGGGAAAGGTGATTAAAAAGAGAAGGAAAGAAAATCAGCTTCTTACTTCTTTCTCTATTTTGCTCTGTTGAGCTATAGTTACCAAAGATCTTCTAACTATTCTGAGTTTAGTAGTACCCAATATTTTAGCCAATCCTTACCATAGATTATTATAATAGAATGCTAGCAATATCCTTTTTTTTAATTTTTTAATTAATTTATTTATTTATTTTGGTCTTTTCGAGACAGGGTCTCCCTGTAGCCCCAGCTGTCCGGAACTCACTCTGTAGACCAGGCTGGCCTTGAACTCACAAAGATCCTCCTGCCTCTGCCTCCCGAGTGCTAGGATTAAAGGCGTGCACTACCATGCCTGGCTATTTATTATTTTTTATGTGTATGAGTGTACCGTCTGCATGTAGGTTGGTGCACCCATGTTGTGCAATGCCACAGAGGTCAGAAGAGGGCGTTGTGTTCCCCTGAAACTGGAGTTAAAGATGGTTCTTAGCAGCCATGTGGGTGCTGGAAATCAAAACCGGGTCCTCTGCAAAAGCAGTCAGTGCTCTTAACCGCTGAGCCATCTCTCCAGCCCTGCTAGCAATATCCTTTTCATCAGCACAAGTCTGACATCAATCTTGCTCTGACAAACATATCCTATACACTCACAGTGTGTTTTTCCTTTGACTCACTGTTTGGACCAGTCTGTAAATTTTAACTGTGATTGCTGATTTGCATGCTTATTTCCTCTCTGAGGATCAGAGTCCTAACTTGAACCCTAGCCTGGCTGTCTGGGAACAAAAAAAAAAGAGTGTTGAGTCAAGCAGTTGGCAGTTCCTTCTCCCCAGGAACTGACCTAACCTCTATCCTTAAGCAATGCTCAGGGAATTACTCCAGCTTAGAGGGATCCAAGGTAGACTCTATGGTATTTGCCTATGATCCCATTTGTCGAGGTGGGGGGATGTTTGAAGCCAGCCTAGGTAACATAGTAAGACTCTACCTCAAAATGAACAAAAGAAGACAACAGCAAAAGCCTGGTATGGTAGTGGATACCTATAATCTCAGCACTCAAGAGGCTGAGGCAGGAGGATTATAAATTTAAGGACTGAGCTAGATGACAAGAGCCTGTCTCCTACCCCAAAGTAGCAAACACCAAAAAGAGCCCACCAACCTACTAGTCCCCTTATTTTACCTAGAGCCAGTTTGATATGAAAAACAGGTCTCATACCAGGTAACAGACATTGAAATGAAGGCATAGTGGTACATAACTATAATCCCAGCACTCAGAGGTGAAGACGGGAGGACTGAGTTCAAGGCCAGCCTTTGCTACATAGCAAGATCCAGACCAGACTGAAAAACAAAGTGGAGAAAATGGGGACAGAGAGATGGCTCAGCAGGTAAAGGCACTTGCTGCCAAGCCTGACGACATGAGTTTGATTCCCAGAACCCATGTGGTGGGAGAGAACAGACTCCGCAAACAAGTTGTCTTCTGAAGCATGCTGTGGCCCGTGTCTGCCCCCCCCCACCAACTTACACATACAAAATAAATAAAAAATAAATAAAACAAAGCCAAGGGGGCTGGAGAGATGGCTCAGTGGTTAAGAGCACTGGCTGCTCTTGCAGAAGACCTCGGTTCAAATCCCAACACCCACATGGCAGCTAACAACCATCTGTAACTGCAGTTACAGAGGATCAGACCCCCTCTTTTATCCTCCCTAGGCATTGTACAACACAGGTGCACTTATATACATGCAGGCAATACACTCATACACATAAAATAAAAATTAAAAGTTTAAAAATAAGTGAAATAAAAATTAAAAATAAGGCCCTGAATTACCAGTCATTGTGTAGAGCACTGTATTGTATTTTTCCTGGAAAAGTGGGAAAAATAACTAAATCTGACTTTTTTTTAAAGGTTTACCTTGGAGTTCAGATTGGGGACGTGGAAGGGAAGCATGCGGCAAGCCTTGTCTCACAGAGTCCTGTACTCGATCCTCAGACTGGATTAGATACAGCTTTAATACCTGCCATTTAAGCCTAAACCTTTTGAGCTCTGTGATTTGGACAGAGGCTGGCCTCATTGGGTGAGCCTGCCAGTATTCAGGTGGCAGTGATTGGAGGTCACTGTTCTTCTTAAGGCAGAGTGGTCTGTTCCATAAAACCTCTCCCTTTAGACCTGGGCTGGTGGCAACAGCTATTTACTGTTCTAAGCCCCAATTTACTTCACTATCATTTGTGGTTTCCCTACACCTTTATAAATGGTCTCTCCTCAAATTATCCTATTTTGAGTGTGCCATCTGTTTCCTGTTGGTACCCTTGACTAATACAAGCAGTTACTATGTATAAGCACGGAACTACAGTAAGGGAAGAGATGAAAACTCTTGCTTTCTGGGGACTGTTTCAGCTAGTCTCGAAATCCCTGGTAGGTCTGTCTGAGAATATGTACATTTCTGGTTATTTAGTTACAATGAAAGAAATGCATACATGTGCCTGCACATACATGTTTATATAAATTTCTATAATTAGAACTTCAGGAGCATGAAGCATTCTAGACTTCCTCAGATTTCTCATGGGTCACTTTCATCAACAAATGTTTATTAAAACCTGGGCATACTTACACAGCAATATTCAAGGCAGCATTATTCATAATAGCTAAGTTATGGAACCACCCTAAATGTCCAGCAACAGATGAATGGATTTTTAAGAAGTGGTATATATAGCTAATGGAATTTTTTGATCTATAAAGAGTAAATTTATATCATTTGTAGGAAAATGGATGCTCCTAGAGAAAAATCATATTGAGAAAATTAAGTAAATATCACAAATGCTGCATGTTCCTTTCTTTTGGGGATCCTAGACTTTATGTTATATAAAATAATATATATACAGATGACTTGAAATAGAAATAGAGTCCTCAGGAGGCAGAGGCAGGTGGATCTCTGTGAGTTCGAGGCCAGCCTGGTCTATATAGCAAGCTCCAGGTTAGCTGGGACTAAAGGAAGACCCCGAAAAAAAAAAAAAAAAAAAAAAAAAAGAAAGAAAGAAATAGGGTCATGGATGGGAGGGCCACGGAAGAGGAGAACATGCTCAAAGTACATTAAATAGTTGTATAAAATGGCTGCATGTAACTCAGTCTAATAAAATAAAATAACATTTAAACAGGAAAAAGAACCTAAAGGCTGAATACATATTAGCTGCGGTTACTGCCAGTTTCTGGGGAATAGTACTGCATCCTGAGGTGGGGAGGGCTAAGGAGAGGGTGAAAGATGAGTGGGACTCGTTGTGTGGAAAACAGAGTCATAAAACCTCACCACACTACATAAAAGGGCCCTTACAGTGAGAAGGGTCACGTCAGTGCTGAGGAGGGAGCAGCCGGGTCGGGTCGTTTGGGAGAGTGGGAAAGGCCTCATGGAGATGCCTGAGCTTAGATAGCTGAGCGGTACTTGGGTGGAAAGAAGAGAGGAGGAGGGCATTTAAAAGGAGCAGAGGAAGTGGGAAATAGCCTGCAAGTGGGCCAGAAAATGATGAGTAGTTTCCTGTGTGACAGGAGGGCCACATTGGGATGGTGGCAAGAAATGAGACTAGAACAGGTACTCGGCATCCAAATTCTGAAGGGGGTTGCACAGGAAGAATTTGGAATTTATCCTAGTAAGAATCTTAGAGAAGTGGAAAAAAATCAGATTTGGGGGGTTTGTTGGTTTTTTTTTTTTTAATTAATTTTATTTATTTCTGTATGTGTATGAATGTACTGTCTGCACGCAGGTCTGTGCACCCGTGTCGTGCAATGCCACGGAGGTCAGAAGAGGGTGTTGGATTCCCCTGGAACTGGAGTTCTCCTGGAATTGGAGTTTCAGACGGTTCTCCGCCGCCACGTGGGTGCTGGGGATCGAACCCGGGTCCTCTGCAAGAGCAGTCGGCGCTCTTAACCGCTAGGCCATCTCTCCAGCCCCATGTTTTGTTTTGTTTTTTTTAGAATGTCTACAACCCAGGCTGGCCTTGAAGTCCCATGTAGTCAAGGATGACCTTGAACTTCCGACCTTCCTGCTTCCGCTTCATGAGTGCTCAGTTGCTAGTGCGCACCACTCTATTCAGTTTCCATAATGCTAGGGATCCAACTCACAGATTTGTGCATGTTGG
The DNA here is from genome assembly GCA_009823505.1 of Rhizomys pruinosus. Lineage (NCBI taxonomy): Eukaryota > Metazoa > Chordata > Mammalia > Rodentia > Spalacidae > Rhizomys > Rhizomys pruinosus. The sequence goes on along the minus strand of VZQC01004757.1, from coordinate 31,234 downwards.
GCAAGCGCTCTACCAACTGAGCCAGCCCCCAGATTCATGTTTTAAAATGAAAATGTTGGGAGATGGAAGTCGTTGAAGCTGTGGAGGCAGAGAGAGATTAAAAGCAGGAGACTAGGAAGAAATAGATTAAAACTATGCCAATAGGAATGTAAAGATGGAGGCCAATTTCATAGCTATTTCAGAAGTGCAATCAAAAGCTTATTAGATAGGGGTGAAGATGGAAAGAGACCATGATGATGCCAAACAGATGGAAGGGTAGTACATTTGGTAAAAACTCGGAGAAAGACAAAGTGACATCTGTCCTGACATAAGAGAACATAGCAGAAGCACAAACAGCAAGCTGACTGCAGCAGAAGCTGCAAAGCATCAGAAATCAGAGGTACAGACATCTCTGAAGCTGACGTAGGAGTTGAAAACAGATTAATGGGTTGATAATTTATATACAAAAATATGAGACTCTCAGGTCTCTCCACTTTGCTGGCAGTCTTCTCTATGCAATATTTCTTCTTTTGAGACAGGATCTTGCTGTATAACACAGGCTGACCTCACACTCACAACTGTCCTGCCTCAGACTCCCAAGGGTTGCAACTGTCCACTACAATGTCTGGCACAAGCAATATCTGGTCCACTAAATTAGAACAACCTTCATCTCAGAGATGTGGATGGTAGACCAAAGGGTAGGAATGGGGCACAAAAAAAATCTCCTGAAAAATAAGATTAGGCACACGCCTTTAATCCCAGTACTCAGGAGGCAGAGGCATGTGGTTCTCTATGAGTTCAAGGCCAGCCTGGTATACAGAGTGAGCTCCAGGCCGGCTGGGACTAAAGGGAGACCCTGTCTCAAAAATACCAAAAAAAANCATGAACCATGAACGTGTCCAACAGGGCTGGTCAACCTTCCAACACCAGCAGCTAAAATCAGTGCTTTCACCCACTGCTAGCATCCACATCCCCGCACACTTCTCCTACCTAATCAGCTGGCCACAGACACTTCACGAGTCCCAGTTGCTGGACTGACAGGTCCCCAGTGGCTCTGCTAGGAGGACGCTCTGGGCCTGGGCTCCTTCCTCCAGACCTCCCAGGCTGTTTCCGTGTCCACTTCAGATGGTCACCTTCCTGATCTCTGTCTCACCATGTCTACCTGTTGCCTGGCTTTGCCCCTTCCCACAGGCTGATGGAGCAGGACGCTGCCAGGAGTCTGGAGGGATAGGGCTGGAGCAGGGTAGCTCTGAAAAGCCAAACCGACACCTCACGCATTGTGTTATTGTTTTTGTTTTTGGTCTTTTCGAGACAGGGTCTCCCTGTAGTCCCAGCTGTCCTGGAACTCACTCTGTAGACCAGGCTGGCCTTGAACTCACAAAGATCCGCCTGCCTCTGCCTCCCAAGTGCTAGGATTAAAGGCGTGCACCACCACGCCCGGCGATGACAGGCTTTTAAAAAATTACCTCTTATTTATCTTTTTTATTTATTTTTATGTTTTTTATTTTTTTTGTCTTTTCGAGACAGGGTCTCCCTGTAGCCCCAGCTGTCCTGGAACTCACTCTGTAGACCAGGCTGACCTTGAACTCACAAAGATCTGCCTGCCTCTGCCTCCCGAGTCCTAGGATTAAGGGTGTGCACCACCATACCCAGCTATCCTTTTTTTTAAGGGCCTCCTGAAGGATATCTTCTATCCAAGTCAGAAACTAAACCAGAAAAACAGAGATGCAGGAAACAGGAAATACACTACAGAAGGAATGTGAAAAATCTGTAGGCAACCTGTGAAGGCAAATGTCAGGACACAGAAGACCTAGACTCAGAACCAAATCCAAAGGGAAACAGTAAAGGGTTCTAGAAGAAATGTCACAGTAGAGCACTTGTTTAAGAAATGCCTCCGGGAGGTTAAAAATAAACAAGCAACAGCAGATTGGAGCAGAAAAGCCAGAACAGGTTAAAAAAAACTAAGGAAAATTGAATAAAATATGCACTTCAGTTAATCATAATGTGTCGATATGGGTTCACTAATTACAGCAAATGTACCATAGTAATGCAAGATGTTCTAATCAGAGAAACTGGATATGAAGTATATGAGAACTCTCTGTACTCTCTTCATAATTTTTTGTACTTTTTTAAAACATTTTTTAAAATTTAATTTATTTATTTTCTATGTGTATGAATGTACTGTCTGCATGTAGTTTTGTGCACCCATGTTGTGCAATGCCGAGGAGGTCAGAAGAGGGTGTCAGATTCCCCTGGAACTGGAGTTCTCCTGGAATTGGAGTTACAGACGGTTCTCAGCCGCCATGTGGGTGCTGGGGATCGAACCTGGGTCCTCTGCAAGAGCAGTCGGCACTCTTAACCACTAGGCTATCTCTCCAGCCCCAATTTTCTGTACATTTAAAACTATTTTATGTTTGTGTGTGTGTGTGTGTGTGTGCGTGTGTGTGTTTTAAAGAGCTACCTGGGGGGTAGGGACGTTGGGAAAACAATCATATACTCCAAGAGGGCCAACAAATTATAGTATATACCTCAGGCCTAAGCAGTGAATATTTATATAATCATAATAATATAAACACTGCTACTGACTTAAATACAATACTGTGACACAATTAAACTGGCAGTTTATAAGAATAAGTAAAGGGCCAGGCATGGTGGCACACTGATTTAATCCCAGCACTAGGGAAGCAGAGGCAGGCTCATCTTTGTGAGTTCAAGGCCAGCCTGGTCTACATAGCAAGTTCTAAGAGAGCTGGGGCAACAGGGAGACCCTGTCTCAAAAAGACAAAATAATAATAATAATAATAATAACCAGTACGAGTATAGCTCTGTGGTAGCTCCAAGTTCTCAGCAACAAAAGAAAAGAATTATTTTTAAAATGACTGGCATATATTCACTGTACATAATGATTGGTGTCATAAAGATATTTTTAAAGCCAATTTTTTATTAAAGCTTTGTGCATTTCATACAAATTTTCAAATCAAATCTAGACCCATGCCCCTGTCCCTGCTTCACACCCCCCAAAGTGCATGCATTTTGCAAAACATGTTTTTCATCTTTTTCTCAGTCTCAAAATTCTTGATGCAGAAGTTTACTGTTTCGAGCAGAAGTTCACCATTTTGGTCGGTTCTTTAACCCAGTCTTTTTGTTGTTATTATTGTTGTTGTTATAAAGATATTTTAAAGATATTTTTATAGAATTACATCATGTGTTTAACTATATGCACCACCTATTCTCTCTTCTTTCTCCCCAATCCACTAGTGTCTTTGGTTCCGCTTATTTCAAATTTCTTCTCAATGATTCTGTACATCTCCATAAAATCTATGCTCCACAAATGAAAAGCACCTGATTCTTGTGCATCTGACCTATTTTGCTTTATATGACAATCCCCAAGTTATATCCATTTTCCTACAAATCACATAATTTCATTACTTATGACTGAATAAAACTCCATTGTGTATTTATGCCACATTTTTTATTCATTAATTTGTTGATTGATACCTAGGCTGACTGAATAACTCATGTATTGTAGATAAGCATAGATGCGCAAATATCTCTGTGGTGTGTTCACTTGCAGTCCTTCAGGTGCATGCCCAAGATTAAAACAGCTGGATCCTATAGCAGTTTTCTTTCTTTCTTTTTGAGGAATGCACACTGATTTCTACAGTGGCTGGACTAATTTACATTCTTAAAAGTGTTATATAAGGGTTCCCTTTTCCCCATGCCTAATAATAATTTTTAAAAGTCAGAAAGAAGGTCATGTATAACTTTAGGCATGAGATTTTTCAGTCTTCTTTTTCCAAAGGATGAAGTCAGTAAACAATGTCTCACATTGAAAACTCAAGAAGTAACAGCATAGCCTAGCCAAGCATGGTGCAGTGGTAGGAAGTTCTTGAGAGGCAGAGTCCAGAGGCCAGGATAAACTATATGAGACCCTTTCTCGAGAGGGGAGAAACATAACTATAACCATAAAGATGCAGCACACATAAAACTGCGTATGAATAGACATACTTTTAAAAAGGTGAGCCGGGCGTGGTGGCGCACGGTTTTAATCCTAGCACTTGGGAGGCAGAGGCAGGCGGATCTTTGTGAGTTCAAGGCCAGCCTGGTCTACAGAGTGAGTTCCAGGACAGCTGGGGCTACAGGGAGACCCTGTCTCAAAAAGACCAAAAATAGTAGTAGTAGTAGTAGTAGTAATAGTAATAATAATAATCATAATAATAATATAAAATAGTGAACACAGGAGCCAATGAGTTGGCTCAGCAGGTAAAGGTGCTTGCCACCAAGCCTTACAACCTGAGTTAGATTCCCAGGAATCTCATGGTGGACGGCAAGAACTCATTCCTGCATGTTGTCCTCTGACCTCTACATAGGCAATGTGGTTGTGCTTGCTTCTAACATCAGCATTGGGAGATAGAGACAGGCAGACCCCAGGAGCTTAATGATCAGCCAGCCTAGCTGAAACAGTGAACTTCTAGTTCAAAGACCCTGTCTCAGGCAAGGTGGAGGATGATGAAGGAAGATATACCCCAGTCCTCCTCTAGATGATGAAGGAAGATACACCTGAACTTCTCCTCTGGATGATGAAGGAAGATATACCTGAGTCCTCCTCTGGATGATGAAGGAAGATATACCGAGTCCTCCTCTGGATGATGAAGGAAGATATACCCGGAGTCCTCCTCTGCTATCACCATGCTTACATGGGTGCATGCACCCACATACTTATGTGCATGCAACATACATATAATTTTATTTTTAGGTTGACTAAATCTGAGTAGCTGATTTGGGAATGGAGGAACAGTATTGCATTGTTTTGTAATAGTTTTTAGCACTTATTGTGATTAAAGATCTATGAAAAACCAGGTATTATGGTCCATGCTTGAAGTCCCAGCACTCAATAGTCTGGTACAGAAGGATGGTCATGAGTTTGAAGCCAGCTTGTGTTATAGAATGAGACCATCTCAAAACCCCCAAATTGGTGTAACATATCACTTGGATTAAAAAAAATAATAAGACTAAAGCTTGGCATGGTGGCACACACCTTTAATCCTAACACTTAGGAGGCAGAGGCAGGCGGATCTTTGTGAGTTCAAGGCCAGCCTGCCTACTTAGCAAGTTCCAGCATAGCCAGAGCTACAGGGAGACTCTGTCTCAAAAAGACAAATAATAATAATAATAATAATAATAATAAGAAGAAGAAGAAGAAGAAGAAGAAGAAGACGACTAGAAAATAGTTAAACTGAAATGGAGAGAGAATGCTCTGCTTTGACTCTGATTGCTAAACTTACAGCAAAAGGGGGCAAATGAAATGTCCCTTAAAATTATAAGAAATTGCCAGGTGTGGTAGTGCATGCCTTTAATCCCTACACTCTAGGATTAAAGGTAGAGGCAGGTAGATCTCTGTGAGTTCAAAGTCCGGCCTGGTCTACATAGCAAACTCCAGGCCAGCTGGGACTAAAGGGAGACCCTGTCTCAAAAAGACCAAAAAAATAAAAAAGTATAGAAATCATGTTGCTATCTGAAGAGACTACACAAATTATAAATAATTATAGGCTAGAACAGAGAAATGTTTAAAAAGTTAGAGCCGAAAATACTTAATGTACTGACAGAACATATTCATGTGTAAGAAGTTTCACTCAGAATGTGGGTCATTTACTGCAGACATCTAGAAATCCAAGAATGTCAGAGACAGTGCTCTTGAAACCAAGGAAGAAGATATACTGTATTTATTTTTATCTATCTATCTATCTATCTATCTATCTATCTATCTATCTATCTATCTATCTATCTATCATCTATCCATCTATCTATCTGACAGAGTCTCATGTATCCCAGGTTGATCTTTAACTCCTGGTCCTCATGTCTCTGTCTCCTGAGGTCTGAGATTACAGGCATGTACAACAACATTTGCCTTGTGTTTTTGTTGTGGTGGTGGGCATTTGTTTATTTTGAGACAGGAAGACAGGATCTTGCTGTGTAGCTCTGGCTGGCCTGTTATTTACTATGTAGCCCACACTGGTCTTGAACTTGTGACAATCCTTCTTCCCCCTCCAGAGTGCAGGGATGACTAGCAGGTATCACCACACCAGGCTGAGAGGTGCTCTTCGGCAGATAAGCTAATAATTCTTTCCAGGATTCACAGATTTCTCTCTCACTGATCCCATGTTCACCCAACAACCTCGTAATTATAACTTGCCTTCTCCTGTGTAATTCCCACAAGAAGATGCAGAACAAATATGAGATTACAAGCATCAGTCATCTTGTCATTTAATTACTATTCATTGTGAAATAAGCAATCCAGAGTTTTATTTCATTTGTCTGTTTTTGTTTTTAAATATATAGAAGATGGGAGATTTGCTTCTTGTTTGTTATGTTTTGAATTTGCATCTAGGTTTTAGAGACAGGGTCTCATTATATAGTCCAGATTGGCCTTGAACTTAGGATCCTTCTATACCTCAGCCTCCTCAGTGCTAAGATTACAGAAGTGCACCACTATGTCCAGCCAACATTCTTGCATTATATGTTAGTGCCTGTGTCCTAGGCTAATGGCAGCCAATACTCTGAGAGTCTAGATACCATCTTATGTGACAGTCAAGGTAACTGAGTCTGCAAGACTGGGAGCCAGTCTGAATTCAGCAAGGTGGGGTCCTCCTAGAGAAATCAGCCATCTTTGATTTGGCAATGTCCTGACTTCTCTCTAGACCACGTCTTTAAATTTCCTCATCTGTGAAGAGATGTTTTAATAATACAAGGTACACATTACTATCCTAGTGACCTGGTCCATTTTTTTTTTTAACCTTTCCAATTCTGGTATGTAACCAAGAAGTTCTTCTCTGGGATTAATTCAGGCAGAAGATGAAGATAAAAATCTCTTTCTGTGTCTTGCTGTGGCTTATGACATCTCCTAACCTGTAGAGGATGTAAGCTTGTGGCATCAGCCATGGGTTATTCCTCCAAGGAGAGAGCCAATAGCCAATTAGATTTGGGATATACAGGCATATGGCTGCCTCTGCTGCACAGTATTTCCAGGCAGGTGAGGTGTAGCTGGTGTTGACGGTGGAGTCTTGCTTGACTCAGGGAGACCCATATTTGCTTTATTGGTTTAGTGGCCTTTGGTAACACTCTCTGGCATTCCAGAGGCCATCTGTACACTTGCATGTGTGGTCTCAATACATCCCTCCCATGTTAACGTCAGGTCTTCGGCAGCAGGGTCTTATTGCCTCTCCTCCTGTAGGTATCCCAACTTAGAGGCAAGGAGCCCTTACCTTTTGTGGGGCCTTGGATCCCCTGGCCAACATCCACCTGGTAGAACAATCCATTGCTGATGTCAGAGCTCCTGTATTAATATATTTTGCCTGAGTGCATAGCCCTAGGACTTTAGTATTATATTTGGTTCTGAACAGAGAGTAATCCCTTCCACAGTTCCCATGTCTAGTAGTCAATTAAAGAAAGCAGTTTTACCGGTTTTATAAGAGATGTCTTTTTGAGACGGGGTCTCCCTGTAGCCCAACTGGCCTGGAACTCACTCTGTAGACAGGCTGCCCTTGCTCATTTTTTATTTTATTTTAATTTTTTTATAAAAGGAAAGATTTAATTTGGTTCAGTTTCCAAGGTTTCTGAAAAACCATGTATATCCATATAATGAAATATTATTCAGCCATAAAAAGAAATGTGTCCACTATGACTTGGTCTCTGTGTGCCGTGATGAGACAGAGCATCATTGATGAGGGTTTGGCTGTTTGGCATCATGAGGACATAGTTCTTATCCATAGATTTTGCAGGAACAGGAAATGAATGAACCCCCGCTGTCTCCTTGATCTGTCTCCATGGAGTCTTCTCTGTGCACACCTCCTCCCTTCATGGAGACCCGTATGACAGAAAATGAGTTCTAGGGCTACCCAGGCTTATGCTAGAACCCATAGCTCAAGCCCCCACCTAACATAAAATGGACAGATGGGTCTAATCCTACAGTATTGGCTTGTAGAAAGTTCATATGCGTCACTGTTCTCCTGGAAATGTGGGGCTGGGCAGTGAAAGAGTGGGCATTCTATAAAGCCATGGGAGTGGAGCATGTCCTCAAGTTTGAGGTCATGGGGGAGTGTCCATAGCCCAGACCTTGATCACAAGCTACTTCATGACACTTAGCTGGATCTTTTCTAATAGAGCCACAGAAATCCACATGAGTTTTCATGGGCCCGAGATGACTTCATAAACAGGGATGACCCCATGAGAACTGAATCATTTCGAAGTGCCTTCAGCCAGCCCCTCCTGCAGCAATGCGATTCTGGAAGAAGCTCTTAGAAGCTTTCCCAGATGCTGGTGGTAGGCCACTACATTGATTTCATGACCCACTCTAATGTGCAACTGCAGCTTGAAAAACAAGACCTGGATCACTGCTTCTCACATTTTACCATGCATTTGCAGATGTAATTCAATAAATCCAAGGGAGGTGGGGATTGAAATTCTACAGTTCTAATAAGCTTCCAAGTGTTACTAATGCTCCTGATGCATCAATTTCCCTCCTAACAAGCAGGCCAGGATCATAAGGAGTGCACAAGGTTAAAAGCAAACTTGAAGCATATTTACATAAGGGATTTACCTCTGTTTCTGGCAGTAAGCTGTAGAATAAATTACAAAAAGGATAGTGGTATTACACACCCTAATATAGTAATATAGTGGACAGTGATCTGTCTTCACAATTGTTGTCATTATTTGTGGAATTCAAACACTCAACCTAACTAGGTGGTATGAATACACTGATTTGCAGAAGATAAGATTAATGGATTCTTGAGGACTCAGAAGAGTTTTTTTTTTTTTTTTTGTCTTTTCAAGACAGGGTCTCCTGTATCCCAGCTGTCGGAACTCACTTCTGTAGCACCAGGCTGGCCTTGAACTCACAAAGATCCGCCTGCCTCTGCCTCCCGAGTGCTAGGATAAAGGCATGTGCCAAAAAAAAAAAAAATTTTTTTTTATTTTTTTTTTATTGTGCTTTGTGCATTTCATACATCATTTTCCAATTCCGTTCAGGCATATTTCCCTTCCCTTCCCCATCACCCCCCCCAACCGAGATCATGCATTCTGCCATAACTGTCCTGCATTTCTCTCAGTTTTTTTTTTCCATTTTTTAGCTATAAGTGGATAATCCATGAGTACAGCATCCTTCATGTAAAACAATTTGCAGGCGTTGTGCCCAAACCCCCACACGCCCCACCTTCCAGTGGGGGGTGAGGGTTGATGTTCAATCAGGTTGATCAAATGAGGGTCCAGACTACATTGCTGTAGGTTCAATTCACCCCAATTGCAGCCCTTACATTCTACCACGCCCCCTCTTCCGCAGATTATTCCCTGGCGTTAGAAAAGGGGCACAGGTGGATGAGAAGCAGAACAGTCCACTCTCTCTGGAGCTGTTGTCTTGGACTCTGGTCAATTCTGGCTGTTTCCTTTCATGGGCTGATAGTTTGTCCAGGAATAAACTTTTTTGATCCTACTAATGAAGCACAAGCAATTAGATATATAGGTTTTAAACAGCATTATAGTTATGGTAGGTTACTTTGGTATAGACACATCATGTTTAGATAATATGTTGGATCCATGAGTTACATTTTTTCCTGTTATTGTACAGGTCTTACTGTACCAGATGGCCTCTGAACACCAGAGAGTGTTACCAAAGGCCCTAAACCAAAACCAATAAAGCACATACGGGTCTCCTTGAGTCAAGCAAGACTCCATCCGTCAACACCAGCTACACCTCACCTGCCTGGAAACTACTGTGCAGCAGAGGCAGCCCTATGCCTGTATATCCCAAATCTAATTGGCTATTGCTCTCTCCTTGGAGAATAACCCATGGCTGTGCCACAAGCTTACATCCTCTACAGTTTAGGAGATGTCATAAGCCCAGCAAGACACAGAAAGAGATTTTTTCTTCATCTTCTGCCTGAATTAATCCCAGAGAAGAACTTCTTGGTTACATACCAGAATTGGAAAGGTTAAAAAAACAAGGACACAGGTCACTAGGATAGTAATGTACCTTGTATTATTAAAAACATCTCTTCACAGATGAGGAAATTTAAAGACGTGGTCTAGAGAGAAGTCAGGACATTGCCAAATCAAAGATGGCTGATTTCTCTAGGAGGACCCCACCTTGCTGAATTCAGACTGGCTCCCAGTCTTGCAGACTCAGTTACCTTGACTGTCACATAAGATGGTATCTAGACTCTCAGAGTATTGGCTGCCATTAGCCTAGGACACAGGCACTAACATATAATGCAAGAATGTTGGCTGGAGGACCTGTGGTTTGCACTTCTTGTAATGCTTAGCACTGAGGCGTTCTGAGGAAAGAATGGATTCCTAAGTTAAGGCCAAGCTGGACTTATATAATGAGACCCTGGTCTTCTAAAAACCTAGATGCAAATTCAAAACATAACAAACAAGAAGCAACATCTCCCATCTTCTATATATTTTAAAAACAAAACAGACAATGACTAAAAACTCTGGATTGCTTTTTCACAATGAATAGTAATTAAATGACAAGATGACTGATGCTTGTAATCTCATATTTGTTCTGCATCTTCTTGTGGGAATTACACAGGAGAAGGCAAGTTATAATTACGAGGTTGTTGGGTGAACATGGGATCAGTGAGAGAGAAATCTGTGAATCCTGGAAAGAATTATTAGCTTATCTGCCGAAGAGCACCTCTCAGCCTGGTGTGGTGATACCTGCTAGTCATCCCTGCCACTCTGGAGGGCGGAAGAAGGATTGTCACCAGTTCAAGCTACCAGTTGGCTAACATAGTGACAATGTAAAAGAAAAAAAAAAGCACAAGCAACACACAGATCTGTCTCCAGTCTCAAAATAAACAAATGACCCACTCACCACACAAAAACAACAAAGGCAAAATGTTTGTTTACATGCCTGTAATCTAGACCTCAGAGACAGAGACATGAGGACCAGGAGTTAAAGATCAACCTGGGATACATGAGACTCTGTCAGATAGATAGAGATAGATGATCGAAGATAATAGATAGATAGGATAGATAGATAGATAGATGATAAGATGAGTAGTAAAAAATAAATACAGATATCTTCTTTCCTTGGTTTCAAGAGCACTGTCTCTGACATTCTTGGATTTCTAGATGTCTGCAGTAAATGACCCACATTCTGAGTGAAACTTCTTACACATGAATATGTTCTGTCAGTACATTAAGTATTTTCGGCTCTAACTTTTTAAACATTTCTCTGTTCTAGCCTATAATTATTTATAATTGGTATCTCTTCAGATAGCAACGATCTTTCTATACTTTTTTTATTTTTTTGGTCTTTTTGAGACAGGGTCCTCCTCTTAGTTCCCACTGGCCTGGGAGTTTTGCGTAGTAGGATCAGGCGGACTTTGAATCACAGAGATCTACACCTGCCTCTACCTTAAATCCTAGAGTGTAAGGGATTAAAGGCACACTACCACACCTGCCAATTTTCTATAATTTTTAAGGGACATTCATTTGCCCCCTTTGCTGTAGTTTAGGCAATCAGAGTCAAGCAGGCATTCTCTATCCATTTCATTTAACTAGTTTTCTATCTTCTTCTTCTCTTCTTCTTCTTCTTCTTCTTATTATTTATTATGATTATTATTATTTGTCTTTTTTTGAGAACAGGGTCTCCCTGTAGGCTTGGCTAGTGCTGGAATCTAAGTGTAGGCAGGCTGGCCCTTGAACTCACAAAGATCGCCTGCCTCTTGCCGCCGTAATGTTGGATTAAAGGTTGTGTGCCACCATGCCAAGCGTTTCGTCTTATTATTTTTTTTAATCCAAGTGATATGTTACACCAATTTGGGGGTTTTGAGATGGTCTCATTCTATAACACAAGCTGGCTTCAAACTCATGACCATCCTTCTGTACCAGACTATTGAGTGCTGGGACTTCAAGCATGGACCATAATACCTGGTTTTTCATAGATCTTTAATATCACAATAAGTGGCTAAAAACTATTACAAACAATGCAATACTGTTCCTCCATTCCCAAACTCAGCCTATTCCAGATTTAGTGCAACCTAAAAATAACAATTATATGTATGTTTGCATGCACATAAGTTTGTGGGTGCATGCACCCATGTAAGCATGGTGATAGCAGAGGAGGACTCCGGGTATATCTTCCTTCATCATCCAGAGGAGGANAAAAAAAAAAAAAAAAAAAAAAACAGAGCAAAAGCATCAGAGTTCATTGCATGTAGATGAGGAAGCACTGATTTATGAAAGCCTTGTTTAAGCTATAAATATGCATATGTTTTATAAGTTATATGTAACATATGGGTCCTGGACAAAAAGTTTTGAAAGCTTCTGGTTTGGAGCAGTGTTTCTCATAAATGTTGTCTATATTAGAATTCCCAAAGACATCTAAAACTTGAGAAAGGAACAAGAATTTGTCTTGCAAATAAATGCTACCAGGTCGAGGTAATTCTAAGGCATGCTAAATCAGAGCACTTATCTCAGAAGTTAACATTCATTAGAATCAACTAGAAGGCTTTAAGTACACATTTTAATTTCAGTAAGTCTAGGGTGGGGCCCAGAGGTTTCAGTTCTAATTAATCCCCAGATAATCCTGCTCCTGATGGTTTTGTGGTATCAGATTATGGCCACAAAGGAATTAGAATCTGGTCTTTGCTTCAAAAGGAATTAATTTTCTGATTTATGTCTTAATCAGTCTAACAAAAATTCCCATTAATTTCTGTAAGTATTGCATGCTATGGCCTAAATGTGTCCTACAAATTTCATGTGTTGGAACTTTAATCCCCAGTATAACAGCCTTGACAGGCGGGACCTTTTGTAGGAAGCTTTTTTTATGCCAAACAAGGACCACGAGGCCCTGCTAAGGGGGAGGGGGACACAGCACCTGCCCGCAGTTGCTATGGGGAGCTGGCCTCTCAGCGCAGAGACCAGCCAGCTACTTCCCATAGCTCAGCCTAAGTGATAATTCCAATTTAGGCTCTTAGCCTAGACCCATGAGACAACATGTTCCACTCTTAGCCGTGACTTCCCACCTGCCTAGAGCGGGGACAGGAATTTCACTCACAACACCAGCTACCCAGGTTGGTGGTCTGCAGAGGGAACCTTTTTCCAACCTAATGGTCACCCGAACAAAATGCGGGCCTACCTTAGCCTGTATGCACGCAATAATTAATAAAAAATAACGGCCGGGATCTCCGTGATGATGTTACTATGGAATTCAAATTTACTCATTGCCACAGCTTGCTTTTACAAACCAAATGACATCAGTTCCCAGGACCAATCGTAAGCCTCCCCAACTCTGCACCACTGCACACCTTGCTCCACCCAGTATCATGTACCTAGGCCATGCTGCTTGCTCCTCCTTGGGGCTGAGCCAGACTCTTGGCCATGCGGTGCTAGTTGGAAATCCAGCCCGCAATTCAAGCTGGATTTCCCACAACCTTTGAGAAGCCCCACGAGTGGGCTCCTCCTCATCTCCTCGGGAAAGGGTTCTTAATGGCAGTGGCATCCTGGTGACCTGTGAGCTCGCCTACCTCCAAGCATTCACCCAATTGCTATGGTCCTTTTTCCAATTTTTACAGTCTACCTTTAGGAGCTATCAGATACACGCATCCAGGAATATGATTCAAAACTTGCGGACTTTGAATGTCACCTGCTGCTTTTAGATCAGTGCTCCTCAGAGTGTGGTCCTCAGTAGACAACTTCCATCTCACTCTTAAGGGCTTGTGAGAAATGCACACTTCCTGACACCATCACAAACCTATCTGACTCCTTTGAGGGAGATGTGCCTTAACAATCTCTCCTGGTGATTTTTTTAGTGCCATAAAGAGTAAGAAGCTCTATGCTGGATCGATCGCAGTTACTAGGGGTCGTGTTAAACTGTAATATCTGCATCACTGCACCGAGGTTCACAACACCAATGGGAAGCCCAGCAGTAACATCAACTTTGGTGGTCCGACCCTGGGCTTTATAACACCAGGACTACCACAGAAAATGTAGCCACTATGAGTCAAAAACCTCCCATACATCGTTCATTAGACAGATCCCTATGTACATACTTCCAGAAAGTGCCAAAGCAGGTTGTGTTACTGCACACTTCCTATTCCTACAACTTATTTCCAACAATTTCACCCAGATTCAGTGAATTTTAAGTGTTTTAATAGGTGCATGGAAATGTGTTCTGGAAATAAATATGTTCCAACCAAGGTTATGAAGGATGAAATTTAAAATAAAAAGTTTCAAAATTCAGGGGTTAGATGGAGAGGCCTCCCTGGACTGATTCCTGCTAAGGCCAAATCATTCCATTTGGTGCAGCACGAAAGTTGGTGTTCACAGAGAAACAACTTTATTTTATTTTATTTTATTTATTTATTTTTATGTGTATGTGTGCTGGATAGCTTTAGTGTCAACTTGACACACCTGGGTTGAGGGAGCCTCAATTGGGGAATTGGCTCCATTGGATTGGCCTGTGGCCACATCTGTGGAGTATTGTCTTGATTGTTGAGCAGTGTGGGAGGGCCCAGCCCACAATGAGTGGTGCCACCCTGGGCAGGTTGTTGTGTACCGTATAAGAAGGCAGGCTGGGCATGGGCCAGGGGAGCAAGCCAGGAACCAGCATTCCTCCATGGCCTGTGCTTCAGCTCCTGCCTCCAGGTTCCTGCCCTGAGTTCCTGCCTTGGGCTCCCTAAATGATGAACTGTGACCCAGGGGATGTAAGCTGAATAAACCCTTTCCTCCCCAAGTTGGTGTCGGTCAGAGTGTTTTGCCACAGCAATGGAAGACAAACTAAAACAGTATGAATGTACTGTCTGCATGTAGGTTTGTGCACCTGTGTCGTGCAATGCCGTGGAGGTCAGAAGAGGCTGTCAGATTCCCCTAGAACTGGAGTTAAAGACGGTTCTCAGATGCCATGTGGGTGCTGGGGATTGAACCCGGGTCCTCTGCAAGAGCAGTCTGTGCTCTTAACCTATAGGCCATCTCTCCAGCCCCGTCACAGAGAAACAACTTTAACATTTCCTAAAGCCCAAGACATACATGTACCCACACACCCACATGCATACACCATACAGGTACACACCAAACACACAAAAAAATGTTTCTATTTTCTACAATGTAGTCACTTCCCTGTCACACCACTTGTATAACGTTCCTCAGTGAAGGCTGCCCCAGGGCAACACACATAATAGCCCTTGTAGATGATGAAGTCCAAAACAATGTGGATGTGGATTTGCTGCTTCTGAATGCAAAGGGAGAACAGATAGCTTTTTACACCCTGTAGCTTTTGTTTTTATTTCTGAAGAGAAGCAACCAGTCTTGGCAATGTTTTTTCTTGTACTTAGTTACTTACCACAATGTATATTGATAATTTTTACTTTTGCTGGTTGTGGTGGCTCACACCTTTAATCCCAGCACTCAAGAGGCAGAGGCAGGCAGATCTCACAGATCTCTGTGAGTTCAAGGTCAGCCTGGTCTACAGAGTTCCAGGCCAGCTGGGGCTACAAGGAGACCCTGTCTCAAAAAAAGACCCAAAAAAAAAAAAAGTTTTACTTCTATACACAACTAAAGGATTACAATCTCAAAATTGGATCTGTTTTTTTGTTTTGAGAGTCTCACGCTATGGCCCTGGGTGGAATAGAACTCACTATATAGTCAGACTAGACTTTAACTTTCAGTGATCCTCCTGCCTCAGTCTTTTGAGTGTTGGGGTTACAGACATGTGCCATCATGCTGATGATTCAACCCAAAGCTTTGTGCATGCTAGGTATGCCCTGACTCTTTTGATCACTCTAATCCCATTCACAACCACTACATGGACCTCATGAGGTAATGAAGCCACTTGACGTAATCTGATTTGTTCTGGCATTTATACAGGCTCAACTACACATCCCACAACCACACTCGACGCAGCCTCCTGCATCCTACTAATCATAACCGACTCAGTAGTGATTATGCGGACTGTATTTTTTCTATCTCAATTCTCCTCCTCATACTCACTCAAAATCCATCCTCCTCTTCCCCTCCTCCCATTCCTCCTCTACTAATTATTTCGTTGTCTTGCGGGCGTGTTGAATTGGCACTCTTCGGGCGTTCTCTTTTCTTTCCTAACAGGGTCTCACATATAGTACTAGCAGGCCTAGAACTCAATTCATGTGTAGACCAGCTGGCACTCCACTCACACGAGATCTACATGTCTCTGCCTCATGAGTGCTGGAATTAAAGATGTGTGTACTATGTCTGGTGATTTTAACTATCTTTAATTACTTCCAAAACTCTCCAAATAGCACCATAATGGGAAGACACTTTTCAACATATGAATTTCATTTTTTATAATAAAAAATCTACAATTCCTTTCAAAATTATCTTCTTTAGGTTAACATATAAAATAATGGGTTTCATTATGGCATTTTCAGGCATTTATATCAATTTTGTTATCCTTTCCCACAGCCCTCCCGTCAATGTATAAAATTTCTATTTATTTTTAAGCGTATGTGTCTGTGTGTGCATGCACGCTCGGGCATCTGTATGTGTGTATGTGTGTGTGTGTGTGTGTGTGTGTGTGTGTGTGGTTGTGTATGCATGCACATGAGTACAGATACCCATGGAGGGCAGACATGACAGATTCTCCTGGAGATGGTGTTGTAGGTGGCTGTGAGCTGCCTGATGTGGACAGGAATTGAATTTGGTCCTCTGTAAGAGTAGAATGTGCCCATAACCACTGAGCCATCTCTCCATCCCAAATCAATGAATTTTCAAGGAAAAAAAAGATTCATACACAGCATCCCAAGACTTAGACTTAGTTTATTCTCTTCTTGTTGGTTCTCTTTCCTCTTTCTTGGTTGTATTTTGTTTCTCGTGAGCAAACTCACTCTTCAAAATAATTACTATATATGAGAATTGCAATAAAAAGTCCTATAAGGAAGTTTGTGTTTTGGATAAGACTAATTCTCTTAGAGCCTGTTAGTCTGAAGCTGTTCTTTGTGAAAAGATCGTTCTCTCTTTCTTATATTATATTTATTATTTTTATTTTATGTGCACGAGTGTATTGCATGCATTATTGGATCAGGAACGACAACGGTAAGATGACCCCTTATTTAGTTAATTTTAAAAAGATTTATGTTTATTTTTAAATTATATGTGTGTGTGTGTGTGTGTGTGTGTGTGTGTGTGCAGGCATGTGTTTGTGAATGCAAGTGCCCACAAAAGACTGAAGAGGTCGTCTAATTCCCTAGAGCTTGAGACACAGGTGAACTATCTGATAATGTGTGCTGGGAAATGAACTCTGGTCCTCTGCAAGAATATTACATGCTCTTAACTACTAAGCCATCTTTCCAGCTCCTGTTTGCTTAGTTATTTTGAGACAAGGTCCAGTCATGAAGGTCAGGCTGGTCTAGAACTCATGTAGTCCAAGCTGCCTTTGAACTCACAAACTTGATTAGAATCCTGAGTGCTAGGATCACATATGTGTCACCACAATGTGCTTGTTTTAGGGGTTAGAGAAATGCCTCAGTGGTTAAGATCAGTGGTTGCTCTTGCAGAAGACCCAGGTCATCCCACACACTATAGACAGTAATGCCATAACTCACAGCTCCAAAAGATGTGAACCCACTTTGGTTCTCAGGTGCTACATGACACGAGTGCAGGCAAAACACTCACAAACACATACATAAAATAAAAATAAAGAGGGCTGGGAGATGGCTCAGCAGTTAAGAGCAACGACTGCTTGGCCGAGGACCTGGGTTCGTCACAGCACCCACATAGAGGTAAGAACTGTCTTTAACTCCAGGTCCAGAGAATCCGCACCCCTCTTCTGACCTCCGCAGCATTGTACAACATGGGTGCACCAACCTACATGCAGACAGTACATTTCTATCACTATTAAATAAAAATAAATTAAATAAACTAAATAAATAAAAAAATAAAAATAAAATAAGCAAAAAATTTGAAAACATGCTTGCTTTAGTTTTAACTACATCAGTAAGTGTGTTTGTCCATTGAAATGCTTGAAGTTTTTGTTATTGTTTATTTCTGGTGCTAGGGATTGAACCCAGGGTGTTGCTCTACCACTGAGCTATAGAACCAGTCCTTTGAAGACAGTTTGTAGCCATCTGTGAAGCTGTAACTTGAAATTTAAGATCAGAAGCAAATAGCATGAGCATTCCAGAGGAAAGTGTCTGCTTACCATTAAATAACATCTGTTTTGTTCCTTTGCCTCAAAAATAACCTGATTTAGGGATTAAATAGGCACTATTTATGTGCTCTTTTATGTATATATAAAACTTATAGAATTGCCAGGTGTGGTGGCACACATCTTTAATCTCAGCACTTTGGAGACAGAGGCAGGTGGATCTCTGTGAGTTCAAAGTCCACACTGGTTACAAGTGAAGTCCACGAAACTGGGGCACAGGGAGAACTCTGCTTTAAAAAAAAAAAAGGCTCCATAGAGTCGAATTTTGCCCCTAAATGCCTTTCAGTATGGGTCCATCCATTGAAACCTGCTTAATCTGCCAAGAGTCACAACCTTGAAAGAAACAGACTCTCCCCTTCCCAGCAGCCAGGAATTGCCAATAGTTCTTCAGGCAAATGAGGCTTCTCACCACTGCCAATGACTATGCTGGAATTTTATCTGGTTTGTGCTTACATGGGACGAATACATACTGTCACCCTTGCTGTGAATTCATATGTCTGGAAAAGTTTCTTTCCTGTGGTCATCCACTAAGATCCATAAAACCAACAAAGACAATTGCTGGCAAGGACCTCAGAAAAGAGCTCCTGTCCATTGCTGGAAGGAGGGTGGACCGGTGCAGCCACCATGGAAATCAGAGTGGGGATTCCTCAAAAAGCTAGAAATCAATGTACCATATGACCCAGCCATACCACTCTTGGGCATATACCTAAAGACTCTATATCCCACTTGTATATTCTACACCTTAGTTTGCCTACCGACACTGAAAGAGTGGGTTAAAGAACACAAGTTAAAGGTCACAGATGCTCTGGGAATGCCTTGGGGTATGTCTCACTAATGCAATTTTCCACTAACATCAAGGCACAGAAGTCTGTCCTCATTTGCCTATAAATCTCATGATTCATCTCAGCTTGGTTTCGTTCAAGAATAGGATCTTAATATGGTGCTCATAGACAAGTTCACAAACACTTGCATTAAAGCTAAATAATCATTTCTTAGAATTATTCTCTCTCTCTCTCTCCACTCCAAGGATCAAACTCAGATTGGCCAGGCTTACCCAGCAAGCACTTCTCCCTGCTGAGCCATCTCTCCAGCCCCTTCTTTTAATGTGTGGTGTAGTGTGGTGTGGTGTGGTGTATGTGCGTGTGTATTCACATATGTGTGTGTTTTGTGTGTGTGCAACATTTGTGTTTGGGCACTTTCACCTGTGTGTGCCTGTGGAGGACAGAGGTCAACTTCAGGTATTTTTCTCTATCATTCCCACCTTAGTTTTGAGATAGGGCCTCTTGCTGACACTGGAGCTCACCATTTTGCCCACACTCTCTGACCTCTGACCAGACTATCTGGGATCCTCCTGTCTCTATTCAGCCAGAGCTGGGTTTATAGGCACAGGCTGCCACGCCCAGCTTCTGACTTGAGTGCTGGGGATCCAAGCTCAAGTCTTCACGCTTGCAAAGCAAGCATTTTACCCACTGAGCCATCTTTCCAGCCCATTTGTTTCTTTGCTTTTTGATTGCTCCTCAACCCAGTACAATATAGACTCCTGGGCGCATAAGAAATACTTGATGAATATTTGTTGAATAAGCAAGTACTGTAACTTAGACATTGAACAGTATCTTCCAACTCCCAATGCTGAAAAGCCCAATGTGAATGAATACCTTTTAAAATTCATTATTCATGGGGCTGGAGAGATGGCCTAGCGGTTAAGCGCACGACTGCTCTTGCAGAGGACCGGGGTTCGATCCCCAGCACCCACATAGCAGCTGAGAACTGTCTTTAACTCCAGCTCCAGGGGAATCCAACACCCTCTTCTGACCTCCTCGGCATTGCACGACATGGGGGCACAGACCCGCATACACATGAAAAATAATAAATAAAAAAAAATTAAAAAGAGTTAAAATTCATTATTCATATTGTGAGAATCTCTATATAAGAACAATTGTATATTATTATAGTCTCTCTCTCTCTCTCTCTCTCCCTCTCCCTCTTTGGTATTTTTGAGACAGGGTTTCCCTTTAGTCCCAGCTGGCCTGCAGCTTGCTATGTTCATAAGGCTGGCCTTGAACTCACAGAGATCCACCTGCCTCTGCATTCTCTTTAGTCTCTTTCTTCTTCAGATGATAACATGGTAGCATTCTGTCACTCTAGTAAGATACCTGAGAAAATAAAATGAAATTAAAAGCTTTGTTTTGGGTTACAGTTTTGGAGTTCCTAGTCTACGATCAGTTCACCTATTATTTGGGGCCCAAGGAGAAAATGTGGCAAAGCAGAACGTCTTACCTATGGCCAGAAAGCAAAAGAGAGAGGAAGAGACTAGAGCCCCACAACTCCTTCCAGGGGATGCTCCCAAGATCTAAAACCTCCCACGAGGCCCCAAGTACTATCGTCTCTACTGCCTCCCAATATAGTACCACTCTGGGACCAGGCCCATAGAACATGGGTCTTTGGGAGTCATTCAATATCTAAACAATAGCAAGAATGATGATAGAGTATACCCAGGAACCAACTCAGATAGATTCCCTCTTCTTTTTTATTTTTATTTTTTGTCTTTTTGAGACAGGGTCTCCCTATAGCCCCAGCTGGCCTGGAACTCACTCTGTAGACCAAGCTGGCTTTGAACTCACAAAGATCTGCCTGCCTCTGCCTCCCAAGTGCTAGGATTAAAGGCGTGTGCCACCATGCCCAGCTAGATTCCCTCTTCTTGCTGAGCACAGTGAACAGCTTGTGACCAAGACCTGTCCCATCAAAGAATTAGATTCTCTGTGGGTTCCACTTGCTTCCACCCACACTGTAGGGTCCTGATCCAAGACAGGACAATCTGCCCTATGACTTTCCTGCTAGAACTAATAGGGAAGATTGTCTATTTGGTAGAATTGAAAACATGTGTGTGCTTTTGTTAGGGTCTAGATCCAGGGCTGTCATCTTTCCCATGTTAGTGTTAGAATCTGTATGTAGTAGCAAGCCTATCAGGGAGAAGCAGAATTCAAAGGTGTTTATGTGTGTGTGTGTGTGTGTGTGTGTGTGTGTGTGTGTGTGAGAGAGAGAGAGAGAGAGAGAGAGAGAGAGATTTCACATTACTGAGTTCTACAGGCAGAGTCTATCATCTTACATTTATCCTCTAGTACAGTCACACAAAACTATTATCTTTTTCTTCCTCGATTTATTTCAAACAAAAGTAAGATTGCTTTTTGTTCCCCTTTTTATCATAGATATCTTTCCATGTTGTTTTTCAGATAGAGTCTCCCTTGGCAACACTGGGAGCTTGTGGAACATGGAGGAGGCGGAGCCCAGCGGGAGGCCTTTAGGTCATAAGCTGTGTGTCCTCGAAGCCCCTCATCTTCCTCTTTTTCGATTCCCAGCAACCAGACGCATGGTCTTTGGCACATATTCTTACCGTGATGTTCTACTACTGGCCCCAAACAACGGGGCCAACCGGTCACGGACTAAAACTCTAAAACTATGAGCTGAGATGAACATTTTCTCTCTGTAGGTTAATTTTCTAGGCATTGGTTACAATACAGAAAGCTGACTACCAAACATGTCAATAAAGACAGATTTACATCATTTCAAACGCTAGTATCCCATTGTGTATATTAGCAATAATATATTTAACCATCCGCATTGTTCCAAATAGCTCTCAAAAGCTCTTAATTGTTTTTTGAAAGGTGATAAATCTTAGCATTGACCAACTTCTCTTAATACTTTCCCCTGAGGATCCCTTGCTTTAAATTTTCCTTGCACAACAGTTTTGAACATTTGAATGTTTGCCAGTTGTTATTTGGGATGGGGGAGGGGAATGCAGACATGTATACGCTATTTAAAACAGAAAACCATCCATTTGAAGCTATGAGATTTTTCTTTCAAAGTTGACAACTGATTAATTTCATTGACAAGGGTACCACAGGTGAATTTCTTAAGTAGTTTCCAAACTCCTTAAAGCAGTGCCTGTATAAAAGCCTGTGGCATAATATTTTAGTGATGACTGTACTATTTTCTGAATGACAACCAAATCTCTAATTACCAGGGTGTGGCTATTTAGTCATATGAGTAAACACAGTTCCACCCAGGACACAATTTATGCTTCTCTAAGACAACAAGGCAAATCTCAGCGACAGGAAACCAAGTAATAAATGAACTTTAGACATGTATTCAGCTTAAGCAAACATGGCAATTCAAAGGCAGAATACAGAGGTTTCATCAGCAAGAGGGTAGATATAAAAATTAACATGAAAGACTGAGCTCATATCTCTAAAGACTTGACAAATTACAAATAGGAGCATACAAATTTGTGGATCTTAGAGACTCTTGACATTCTTTTCCAGAATGGTAGGCTTCATCTCGAGGTGGTATCCATAAGGGTCATTTTGAAAGGAAATGTAGGAGGCTGGGTAGGGTGGCTCGTGCCCGCAGTCCTAACACTGAGATAGGAGAAATGCAGACCTTTTAAGTTTCCGTTCACCATTATGTTTCCCATGTCCAAATCACTGCTATGATTTGGGCAGGTTCAGGTTTGGAGCACGGGAACCTTTGTTCTATAATAGAGACTTAGACACTGTTAAGAACAGTCATGAATAGCACTCCAAAGTTTTGCTATAGGATCTTAGGAAAATATTTCAAATTGAAATGTTTTTTGCCTCTCATCCCCAGTACTGGCAAAAAAGGGAAAATGTCTACCTTTCATCTGATATGTGATCATATATTAAAGAGAAAATGGCACTGGAGATATGTACAGCCTCATCTAAAAGCATGAAAGATCCCATGTATGTTATGACAATGAAAGTTAGATTTAACTTTAGATACTAAGAAATATTTATCATAAACTGTAGAAGCTTTCAAATTTTAAAATCATTTTTGGGTCTTTTTGAGACAGGGTCTCCCATTAGTCCTAGCTGGCCTGGAGC
Organism: Rhizomys pruinosus; assembly: GCA_009823505.1. Classification (NCBI taxonomy): domain Eukaryota; kingdom Metazoa; phylum Chordata; class Mammalia; order Rodentia; family Spalacidae; genus Rhizomys; species Rhizomys pruinosus. The sequence goes on along the minus strand of VZQC01004757.1, from coordinate 8,176 downwards.
TCTCTCTATAGACCAGGCTGGCCTTGAATTCACAGAGATCCGCCTGCCTCTGCCTCCCAAGTGCTGGGATTAAAGGCATGTGCCACCATGCCTGGCTTAAAATCATTTTTAAAGAAAACAAAGTTGAAACTGAAGAATCTTCCCTTTTTTTTTCCTTCTAGGAGGCTTGAAATGATTTCTTGGCACATTAATGTATGTGAAGAAATAACTTGAGGGCTGGAGAGATGGCCTAGTGGTTAAGAGCACCGACTGCTCTTGCAGAGGAGGCTTGAAATGATTTCTTGGCACATTAATGTATGTGAAGAAATAACTTGAGGGCTGGAGAGATGGCCTAGTGGTTAAGAGCACCGACTGCTCTTGCAGAGAAGGCTTGAAATGATTTCTTGGCACATTAATGTATGTGAAGAAATAACTTGAGGGCTGGAGAGATGGCCTAGTGGTTAAGAGCACCGACTGCTCTTGCAGAGGACCCGGGTTCGAGCCCCAGCACCCACATGGCGGCTAAGAACCGTCGAGAACTCCAGTTCCAGGGGAATCCGACACCCTCTTCTGACCTCCGCGGCATTGCACGACATGTGTGCACAGACCTACATGCAGATAGTACATTCATACACATAAATAAATAAATAAAATAAAATAAAAACCCAAACTTTAAAAAGAAAAAAAAGAAATAACTTGAATGGCATAACAAACAAAAGTAACTCTATTATTAAATTGTTGAAAATGCATCAGCTTAAGTTTTGAGAACATTATGAAAGGTTTATTGCAAGACATGTAATGTACTCAAGGGCACGTTAAATTTATATTTTCAATCACTTTATGTCTCACATTCCTCATATTTATTTTCTTTAAAGGCAAATCTTTCTTCTTCCAAATCATAAAGCAGTTTCCCAGGGAGAACTTTGTGTAGATCTTTGTTACTTTTAAGTCTTAAAAAAAATCCTTCTCAGGCTGGAGAGATGGCCTATCAGTTAAGAGCACCGACTGCTCTTGCAGAGGACGGGGGGTTCGGTTCCCAGCACCCACATGGCAGCTGAAAACCGTCTTTGACTCCAGTTCCAGGGGAATCCGACACCCTCTTCTGACCTCCGAGGCATTGCACAACACGTGTACACAAACCTGCATGCAGACAGTACGTTCATACACATATGAAAATAAATAAAATTTTAAAAAAGAAAATACATTAAAAAAAATCCTTCTCCCTTAGGTTCGGAGACATTGGCAATTTTTCAGACAATACTGCAGAATTCAGTGGCACAGGTCACCTTTATGTAATTACTTTATTGTTAATTTTGTTCATAATTGTCAAGATTAGTAGTAATACTGGAGAGATAGATGTGGTTCTATCAAGTAATAAAGGACCGTAATTACTATTAGAATCTTTGAACTAACTTTGAACTAAATACAATGATTCTAAAATCTGAGAGAATAAGAATACTAATGGTAGAGGAAAACATTTAATATTTTTATTTTTTGTGTATGTCTATTGCCTGTATGTGTGTAAGTGCGCCCATGTCATGCAATGCATGTGGAACTTAGAAGAGGGTGTTGGAGTCCTGTGGAGCTGAAGTTAGGTAATCAGATCTGGGTCCTCTTACAAGAGCAGAAAGTGCTCTTAACCACTGAGCCACCTCTCCAGCCCTGAAAAACATTTTTTTAAAAAACATTTTTAAGCCAGGCATGGTGGTGCACGCCTTTAATCCTAGCACTTGGGAAGCAGACCCCTTGTGAGTTCAAGGCCAGCCTGGTCTACATAGTGAGTTCCAGGACTGCCAGAGCTACAAGGAGACCCTGTACCAAAAAGACCAAAAAAAAAAAAAGACAGATACAAATACAAAATCATGCAGTGCATAAATAGTAGAACTATATAGTATATTTCAATGTCTGTATTATATGTGTTTAATATATACTGTAATAAAGAAAGGAAAAACCACTTCAAAATGCTTACCATTTAGGTCAAGTGTGGTGATGCAAGCATATAATCCCAGGACTCAGAAGGCTGAAGCAGGAGGATCTTGAGTTGAAGCCAACCTGAGTTACATAGGGAATTCCAAACCAGCCTAGGGTACATAGTGTGAACCTACTTCAAACCAAAACAACCAAAGCTGGGTGTGGTAGCACACATCTTTAATCCTAGCACTCTGGAGGTAGGGGAAGGTGGGGATCTCTGGATGGACTGAGGGACAGGCCTGGTCTACATAGTGGTTCCAGGGCCAGCTGTGTAGCTGTGCTCAGGATACCCTGTAAAAAAAAGACTAAAACCAACCAACCAAACAGCACAAAATAACTAATGACACACCAACACACACACACACACACACACACACACACACACACACACTGCTCTGTTTCAGCTGCTAAGACCAAAGGCCCCAGCAGCTACAGTCTCTTTAACTTAGAACTTTGCCTATTGGCTATCCCCCCCTCGTGAAATCCTGTAGCATATCCTGTCTTTGGAAAGCTCTCATTGCTTTATGAACCTCAAAGAAAATAGCAATAAATGTTTTAATGCCAAAAAAAAAAAAATTGCTTTTCAACTTGGAAAAATATATCTTGGGCCATCCCTTCATACTATACATTAAAATTAATTCCAAATGAATTAAAGAGAATGTATTAAATATTAAATAATGGAAAAATCGGAGGAAAATAGAATTGAATATGTAATAAGCCTCTGGAGGGTGATTGCTTTTTATACCTAAAAGCAATTAAAAACTCAAAGACTGGGGCTGGAGAGATGGCTCAGCCATTAAGAGTGCTTTTGCAAGGACCTCTGCCACCCAAGGCTCAGGTATCATGTGGAAGTGGAAAATGATTGAGGTCAGAAGGAAAAGGAACAGTGACCACAAGGAGATGATTTTCAGATAGCAGGTCAGTTACTCATATGAACTCTTAGCAATGGTGACAGTCAGTATACACAGGTTGTATGCAGGCTCAAATCAAAGTCCCAGCCTGGACATGGGGGAGTGGGCAAGAAATCCCAACCCAACCTAAGGAACTGATGGCTGTTGGGAGGGGAAAGACAGTCTCTACAAGATGTGACTATTGGTGGTTCTCCAGTGGATGGACCCATACTGAAGGACATTTGGGGAGACACAGTTAGATTCTACAGGTTTTATATATAATATGTATTCTATATATATAATATCTTATAAAGATACTATATAGGGCGGGGAGTGATGGCCTAGCGGTTAAGAGTGCCAACGCTCTTACAGAGGACCGGGGTTGATCCCCGCACCCACATGGGCGGCCTGAGAACTGTCTGAAAAATCCATTCCAGGGCAACTCCCCAGTTCCAGGGGAATCCAACGCCTCTTCTGACTCCTCTGCATTGCACGACATGGATACACAAAAAACCTGCATGCAGACGTACATTCATACACATAAGAAACAATAATATTAAAAAAAATAAATTAAAAAATTAAATTTTAAAAAAAGATATTATAGATACAGATATCTTTAAATCCCAGTATTTTGGGGAGGACAGAGGCAAGCAGAAAATCTGTGAGAGATCAAGGCCAGCAGATAGATGGTTATTCAGCCAGCTGCGGTACAGAGACGCAGTCTAAAACAATAAGATAAAAATAAATAAATAAATTGGACAGGGGCAGTTGGGGGAGGTGTAGATAGGAGAGGGAATCTAAATACTATCAAACTACATTCTATAAAAATTGCAGAAATTCAATAAACTAAATGGAAACTAAACTAAATGAGCAAAATAAACATGGAGCCATAATTGTGCACAGCAAGCTCACGACATCTTGGTGAGTGTAAATCCAAAAGCAAGCATGGCTGAGAGGCTAGAGGAAGATTTCAGTAAGGAGAGCACAGAACTTGTTTCCAAAGCAACCCCCCCCCCAAACAAAGGAAGTGTACGAATTTCTTCCAAGGAGAGTGAACACGATCACTTTAGAGGCAGACACATTCCTGAGCATGCTCAACTAAGATCCTCACGGAAGAAGGAAGGATGTGGCTACACTGAGCTCAAGGGCATGGTGAAGCACGAGGGAGGCAGAGGCAGGCGGATCTCTGTGAGTTCAAGGCCAGCCTGGTCTACAGAGTGAGTTCCAGGACAGCTGGGGTTACAGGGAAACACTGTCTTAAAAAGAAAAAGAAAAACAAAACAAAACAAAACAAAAAAAAAACAGCAAAAAATGATGCACAGGATCAGCCTGGGATGTGCTCAACTTGTTTCCTAAGGATGGAAAACAGGCATACTCAGTTGTTTTCAGCTGAAACAGAAGGGAGGGATACTTTTTTTTTCTTTAGATTTGTTATTATAATTTTTTATTGTTATTAAACTTTTTCCATACATCATACATCATTTCTCAAACAAATTTAGAGTCACTTCCCTTTCCATGACCTCCACCCCACCCGAGGTCCTGCACTCTGCCGTACATGGCTTGCATCTTTTCCTGAGTCTTAAGGAAGGGATACTTTGTGTATTAATACAGGAGTTTTCCCCAAAGCCCCACTTAGGGCTAGCATAGCAAGAGAATGGGAAATGCCTGCAAAACTATAGGATGTACTTTTTTTTTTTTTTTTTTTTGGTTTTTCAATACAGGGTCTTCCTGTCGCCCAGCTGGCCTGGAACTTGCTATGCTAGACCAGGTTGCCCTTCAACTCACGAGATCCACCTGCCCGCCTCCCCAGTGCTGGAATTAAAGTGTGCATGTCCGTTGTGAGTACCAGAACCATTGAAATGCAGAGACACCTAAGGCCGGGGTGCCCAGGAACCTGCTCTACCAAGCCAGCCTTTGGTTATGCTAAAGCAGGCCACCACTGATTACTCAGGAATCTTCCGCCTTGCCCTTCCGACCCAACCCCCACCCTCACTGAATTCCACTCCCACCTTATCACCTTAATTCCCAAGCCAGAGCCATTCTGGGTTTGGCATTTCTTTCCCTGAGCCTAGCCCCGAGCTACCTTGAATTAAACTTTGGCTCCGAAGAGCAAACTTAGACCTTGTGGCCCTTTTCATTTGAGGGGGGGCGCGCGCCATACCGTACATTGTCTGTGCCAGACTTCGGCATCGCCTCCCCCCCCCCCCCCGCCCCTTGGAGCACTTCAGGGTAGCTGGTAAACCAGATACTGAGCACAGGCTACAAAAGCATCCACCAACATTCGGCCAAGTACTTCTCTCTCTCCTTACCCTACCCTATTCTATTCCCGCTGTGACTGTGCGTGAGAGTTAAGAGTGCGTGTTATGGTTCCACAGCTCTGGGCTATGGCTCTTGATTGGATGCCCTAACCCGCGGCTTCGTGCAGTCGTTTCCCTCATTCGGCATCATCACACTCTGTGAGACCGAGCACGGGTTTATACATGTGGCCCCCTGGTAAGACTTCCTAAGATCACTCGCAGGGGGCCGGCGGGCACCTGAGTGAGGGGAGATTCCATCTCCCACCCCTACTTCTTGTATAACCCTATGTATGTTCTGCCCCCTCTAACTGCCCCCTCTTCCTTCGTCACTTCCTGGTTCTAACATGGCGTTTTCATCGCCTTTCTCCATCCTCTTTTTCCATTCTTTGTAGTCTCCCATTCCATTCCGTTTTGATCCCTGAGTGCCTGGCTAATCCAAGGATTCCTATCGATTTTCCTCCGTCCAGTTTGCGGTCTTACTTACCAGGGTGCTGGGGACAGACCTATGGTATCCTGAATTCGGCCTGCCTGGCCCACTCTGTTTTTGGGATGCCAACTTCCCTCTGCACCCACGATTCAGAGACTTTCCCCTCTCACACGGATGCGTCTCATGAGCGAATCCCCATTGCTTAAACTGGGCGTGCCCTACCTCGAGGTGGTATGACTCCGCCACTAAAGTCTTATTATCCCCTAGCGATAAGTCTTGCTCTCGCCTAGGCTCCCTGGGGCTCCTGATGTTCTCAGCTCACCCAATATAGGTATCCTCATTTCCTCTTCCCCCACAGGATGCTCCTGTTCCTTCGTTTTTTTCCATTCCTCGATCCAATCCCACTTGGCACCAATAGTGTGGCTACCCTAGTTCCTCTTCTTTAATTTGTACCTTAGATATCGCAAATTTCAGCTTTGAGAGGACTTTGTCTGCCTTAGCCTCTGGTAAATGGTCGCGAATGCTTTGATGTACATGCCTGCTTCTTTGCCCGCACTTCTGGTCCTCAAAATCTCTCTTGATCTTCTGAGACTCAATAAGACTTACTTTCCTTATCTTTTTCCCTCTCCACTCTCTTTATCTGCTTCTGCAGTCTTTTTTCTTCTTTTACTAGTTCACTTCTCCGCTGGCCCTCACTGCACGTGCCTCAGTTGCATACTCCACCTTGTGGGTTTTTATAGGAAACTCGGCCTCGCACTCTGAGCTACGGTCTTACTTAAGATCCCCAGTTTTTGTTTGTGTTTTCTTTTCAAAAGGAACCTTGCTTTGCTTTGCAAATTATTATTTTTTTTTAAGGACCTTCTGTGGACCAGTTTCAGGACTGGAAATGTATTAATTTGACTGGGATTTGTTTTGCGGTGGGGCAGTTTTGTTTGCCCTCTGCGGGAACAAGGGTGTGGTGGCCACTACCACCTTTACATCCCAGTCCTTGGGAGGCAGATAGCAGATGTTTTTGTACAACTCAAGGTCACTGGTCTACAGAGCAAGTCCAGGCCAGCTGCCGATAACTGGGCTAGGACCCTGTCAAAAGACCAAAAGACCCAAAAAAAACAAAAAGCATGTGTGTGAGTGTTGGTATTTCCCACATACATAAAATTACTACATGTGTATGTGACTATTGGTAACTTTCCACCTGCAAGTACTAAGCGGGTGTTTTCGAGAAAAAATATAAGGTAGTGTCTCCATGACAATTCATTCCTTGCTGCATGGGGCAGGTCCCATAGGGATTAGCTTCTGGCCACAGGGTGTTTTTAACATATACACAACTCTTGGGTAGAGAGGTTGGAACCCCCCCTGGTGCTTTACCGGTCCGTGCAACTTACTCCCTACATCCCTATCCTTGTCAGTGTTTGCCTGGGCTTATTGTTGTTAGTGAAGTTGTTTTTGAGTGAAAGCTGCATCAAGCATATTGGAGCACAGAAAAAAAAGGAGGGAGTTTGGGCAAAAGATGTGCGTGTATTGAGGTGGCTATTGCGTACTGTTCCTGCACTGGCTGAGTGGAGGTTGTGGGCCCATCGTGTTCAGGCAACAACATATTATGGACAGGCTGAACAGGGTGACTGAATTGTACTGTTTTTATAAAAGCTGATTTGATTCCTGAGAAAAAGACAGGTTAGGATTTTTGTGAGTGATAGAGCAGGGCTGGGATTCCTCAGGTTGCGTCCATGCCACCGGAGAGGCTTTATTCTCTCACCAATCTCACCCACTGCACTTCGTTCTTCGCCTACAGCAACGTAAATCTATGTGAGTACGCATTAAAACTTAAGAGTCATATGTTTACTCTATTTAGGTCTTCATCTCTAATTTAGAGTTATCATCAAGGACCTTAAAAGTTTGCTGGCTTGAAACCCGTTCAATTCGACATATATTTGTTTTATCGGGAGCTTTTTCACAATGAATGGCTCTGCATCTATGCTGAAGTATTTACTTTGATACATTGTATCCTGGGAAGGAAGGGCATACTTTAGGCCCTTCACAATCTGACTGCTGCAGAGGCCTGACAGGGCTACTGCATCCTCACTAGACATAGTCCTTGGCCCAGAAGGAAAGTTTTAAAGATGGCTGTGTGAAGTTGTTTGTCCATTGAACTCATTTCATTACCCTGCCAAAGAGCAAGCAGCCATGGTATGCCTGGTGGAATATCAGGGTGTGGTTCTAGTCCTGAGATGTTTTAATCTAAGACGCCCCCCGTCACCAGCACCATGTGCTGCTTTTTCTCCAACCTGGTTATTCACCACCCTCCACATGTCTCCGCCTCTTCCTTTCTTGGCCCCTTGTTGCTTCCTCCCCTCCCCCCTCTCAGCTCTCCTCTTGGAGTGCTTTGCCTCCTGCCCCTGTTTTACGCTTCCGCCTTATCCACCGCTCCTTCACCACCCGTCCTTATCACTTCATCCCTTTCTCCCCTCCACTCCTATTTTCTTTCTTTCCCTTTTTCCCATCGTGTTTTGATTTTTTTCTATTTGTTTACCACACTTGCTCACTTTACGGGCTTCTTCCGATTGCCCTTTTCCCTTTCATGTTTGTTCCTTTTACCCCCCCTTTTCTCACCCCTC
>VZQC01004753.1:129477-184655 GCA_009823505.1 Rhizomys pruinosus | reverse complement strand
TAGAGGTTTTTCTGTGTCCCAGTATGTGGTCAATTTTGGGGAATGTTCCATTGGGTGCTGAGTAGAAGGTATATTCTCTGTTGTTTTGGGTGGAATATTCTGTAGATATCTGTGAGGTCCATTTGGTGTATTGTTGTTCAGTTCAGATGTCTCTCTGTTTATTCTTTGTCCAGTTGACCTACCTATCTAATGGACTCAGTGGGGTATTGAAATCTCCCACTATTAGTGTGCTAGAATCAATCTGTGCCTTGAGGTCCTGTAGAACTGTATTCACTAAGTTCGGTGCACTGGAGTTTGGTGCATATATATTCATGATTATGAAATCCTCATGGTTAATCCATCCTTTGATAAGGGTATAGTTGCCCTCTCTGTCTCTTCTGATTAGTTTTACTTTGAAATCTATTTTGTCTGATACTAGAATAGCAACTTCTGCTTGCTTTTGGTATCATTTGTTTAGAATATTTTTTCCATCCTTTCACTTTAAGATGGGTTTCTTGTAGGCAGCATGTAGATGGGTTCTGTTTCCTAATCCATTCTCCCAGTCTATGTCATTTGACTGGGGAGTTCTGCCCATTGATATTTAAAGTAATTATTGAGAGATGTGTGTTTCTTCCTTTTACCTTATTTTCTGTTTTCATTCTTGGTCTAGGTGTGTATTTCTACAGTTATACTTTTATTCATTACTCTCTCTAGATGCTTGGGGATAGCTGCTCTTTTCCTCTGACCTTTGAATTGTTTTGAGTATTTTCTGAAGGATTGGGTTCCTGGACATGAATTATTTCATCTTGTTTATGGCATGAAATATTTTTCTTTGTCCTTCAACTATAATTGACACTTTTGCTGGATATAGTAATCTGGGTTGGCATCTATAGTCATTTAGTACTGGGAATACTCTGGTCCAAGTTCTTCTGGCTTTCATCATTTGCACTGAAAAGTCAGCTATAATTCTGATAGTTTTTCCTTTATATGTAACTTGTTTTTCTTCTGTGGTGTTCAGTAATTTGTCTTTGTTTTGGGCATCTAGTGTTTTACCTATGATATTGCATGGGATATTCCTTTTCTGATCTTGTCTATTTGGTGTTCTTTGTGCTTCTTGTATTTGTATGTTTCTTGTATTATTCTGTTAAAGATCTGATCAATGCCTTTGTACTGGAATTCTTTGTCCTGAGATACTCCTTCTTCTTTTCCCTGTGATGTGGAGGCTTGATCTTTTCATAGTGTCCCATATTTCCTGATTGTTCCACTCAAAAATTTTTCATACTGTTTGAGCATTGCAGTTCTTCCACCTTGTCTTCCAGTGTTGATATTCTGCTTTCTGCTTCATCCAATCTGTTACTGAGGCTTTCTCCCAACTTTTCCTGCTGATTGGATGAGTGTCTAATTTTCTTTTTCACTTCATTCTGTGATTTCTTTAGTATTTCAAGTTCCCTTTGAATTTTTCATTCTCTCCTTCTAGATCCTTAATTCACTGGTTGGTTTCCTGTTTCATTTCAGCCTGGGATCTTTTCAGTGTTTCAACTTCATTCCTGAGTTTGTCATTCTCTCCCTTCATTTCTTTGAGTATGTCTATTATTATTATTTTAAGATCTGTGTCCTGGCTTATTTCTAGGGAGAACTCATTGTTGGAATCTTCTATAAGACTGCTAGATTTTGTTGAGGATTTATTATTGGCTTTTCCCATGTTGTTGATTTTCCTTTGTGCTCTTGGCATGTGGTTTTGATTTATTGTTTATTGTCTGATGTGAAATTCAAGTGCTTCTTCCTTTGGTCGAGGGCCTGTTCCTCGAGGTTGGAAGGTTTGCTGTCTCTTCTGTTACTTTGTGCTCAGAGTCACCGTCTCTGTTCTCACCAGGAAGGCTGCAAGGGGGGTAGGCAGCACTGGTTTTTGCCTGCCCAATTCTGTCATTGTCAAGGTGATCATAGGGCCTTACCTGATCTGATCTGGAAGTTGGAGCAGTTCCAGAGACCCTGCACCTGATGAGACAGGTCTCAGATGGTCTTGAAACCCACCTTGCACAGGAAGTGACAGGGCTGGGATGGTCTAGGAACCCTGGGCTGAAAGCAAGAGGGATCCAATGGTTCTGGAACCCTGTGGTGGAGGTACCAGGGCTGGGAAGGTCTGGGAACCCTCCTGTCTGGCCTGTCACTTACCCCTTGCTGGAAGTGACTGGGCTGGGATATAATTGGAGCCCTGGGCTGGAATCAACAGGGCTCTGATGTTCCAGGAGGCCTGAGCTGGAAGGTTCTGGAAACTGCCTGCTGAGAGGCCTACCCTGTCACTCCACATTTTTATTATTTTATGTGTAAGAGTATAATACTTGCATGTGTGTAAGTACACCTGTGTTGTGCAATGACCACAGAGCTCAGAAGAGGGTGCCAGATTCCTTGGAACTGAAGTTACAGACAACTGTTAGCTACCATGTGGGTGCTAGGAATTGAACCCAGGTCCTCTGCAAGAGTTGTTGGTGCTCTTAACTGTGGTGCCATCTCTTCAGCCCTTTATTTATTATTATTTTAAAAATTTTCTGTGTATGACTGTATTACCTGCACATATGTAAGTGCACCTGTGTCGTGTAATGCCCACAGAGTTTAGAAGAAGGCATCAGACCCCCTGGACCTGGAGTTACAGACGGTTGTTAGCCTCCATTTGGGTCCTGGGAATAGAACCCAGGTCCTCTGCAAGAGCAGCCATTGTTCTTAACCACTGAGGTATCTCTCTAGCCTGGGTAACCAAGTCTTAAGTAATTATACTTATGAGCTCAATCTTCTGCATTTTCTTTTTTTTTCTCACAGTGTTTATTGATAGATACAAGTACATAAAATCAGGGCATGAACATGATTTGATAGATTAAGTAGACTTAATTTCAATACTATAATAAGGAAACAGTTCAAATTCTTACCATTTGTTTCACACCCACAAAAAACACTTCAAGGGCATTAAAGATGTCTCAAATCTGATCAGTTTTGTGCAAGTAAACCATGTTTCTTTTTTAAATATATATATATATTATCAAATCTAGACCTGTGTCCCTCCATCCCCCACCCCACCAGAGCTCATGCATTCTGCCAAACATGTTTTTCATCTCTTTCTCAATATTCTCCATGTGGAAGGTGACTGTTTTGAGCAGAATTTCACTGTTTCAGTCAGTTCTTTGATGCAGTCCTTGTTGTTGTTGTTGTTGTTGTTTCCAATATGCATCATTCCCAACTGCTTTGGACAAAAGCTCAAGGGGCCATGTACAGGAAATACAACTAGGTAATTGGCACTAGCATCCACAGATGAGGGATACCATTCATCGTTTGTTTTTCTGGGACTGTGTTACTTCACTCAGCATGATGTCCTCTAGCTCCAGCCATATTCCTGAAAAGCTCATGATGTTGTCTTTCTTTACTGCTGCATAGAACTCCATTGTGTAGATGTACTACATTTTCTCTATCAACTCATCAGTTGAGGGGCATTTGGGTTGGTTCCAGCTCCTTGCTATTGTGAAGAGAGCTGAAATAAAGGGCCATGCATGTATCTCTGTGGTGGGGTGAGTCTTGAGGGTACATGCCCAGGAGTGGTATGGCTGGGTCGGGTGGCAAGTTCATTCCAAGTCTTCCAAGGGTTCTGTAAAGTGGGTCTTGTACCCTTGTATGGTAATCATGAAAATCTTATATCGAATAATAAAGGATCTTGCCTAGGTAAATATTCTATAACTTCTCGACTGTAAATCTTCATAGCAGTTGCCAGACAAGCACAGGTTCTCTTCAACAGGAATACCAAAATATTTGCTTTCAGCTCATCATCTCATAGGGAATCTGGCAGACCATATCCTAGCTGCCCAGCCAGAAAATGAGATCTGAGCTGGTGCTGCCTGGGAAACATAAACTTACTTGCCAATTTGAGGGTTTTTTTTTTCAAATCCTGAAGAAATTTACGTTCCCACAAAGGTTTGACAGTCTAATTTTTGCCTCTGCTCATCTTCATTGCTCATACTGGTTCTAACAGACTTGCTAGCAGAACTTCATTGTAGAATATAATCCTCTGGCCATAGCATGGGTATTGTTGTCTTGAAATAAGAGCAGCTATAAGTACCTGCATAAGATACTCACAAGATTTGCTCTGCTAACATTAATACACACACCACACACACACACACACAACACACACACACACACACGAGGACCACATTACCTGTCCCTCATAGAGGATATGTAAATGGTTAATTTTTGCTGAGATGGTATATTATCCCTTGTTTATGTACTCTTATAATCGCTCATGCTTCTGAAAGAAACCTCCATAAGTAACCTCTGACCCATGCTCTTGTAAGAATCCCCAATTAAGCTATACTCAGATGGAATAATTATCTTGTCTGTTATTGGTGGCCTATCTATAGTAAATATCTGTTGCTTACATCTTCCCAGGAAAAGATGGTGCAATAGTTAAGACATCATAATGTGCTTCTTTAGAACCATTTATACAATTTTATGAAATTGAGTTCTAGCATATATGACATAAGTTTATCTTTTCTTAAGATATTTTTTATTTTTATTTTTATTATTCTGTATGTGTATGAATGTACTGTCTGCATGTAAATCTGTGCACCTGTGTCGTGCAATGCCGCGGAGGTCAGAAGAGGGTGTGGATTCCCCTGGAACTGGAGTTCTCCTAGAACTGGAGTTTCAGACAGTTCTCAGCTGCCATGTGGGTGCTGGGGATCGAACCCGGTTCCCCGTAAGAGTGGTTGCCGCTCTTAACCGCTAGGCCATCTCTCCAGCCCACAAGTTTATCTTTTAAATAATTGTCCACATGCATATATTTATCTATATTTATTTTTTGTTTTAATTTATTTAAAACATAATAAAAATCATCCTGATGCCCTTTCAAAAACTAAGCAAAATTTCTATGTGAAATATTTTGATGTTCTTTCTGAAAACAATGATTAGAAACTCCATCCAATCTAAAAGAAAAAAGAAACTAAGAATGATACCAAAAAAACCATGGTATCCAAGGAGTAATGTTTAATTGTGGTAAAACATGCATAGCATTGCCGTTTGGTCAATTTTCATATATATGTTTAATTCTTCTGAAACCTGTACCTATTAGATAGTAAATCATTTTTTCCCTCCTTCCTGGAGTTATTCTTTTGATCTCAGGTAGTATATAAAGAATTAGCGGTTGGAGCGCCGACTGCTCTTGCAGAGGACCCGAGTTCGATCACCCAGCACCCACATGGCGGCTGAGAGCTGTCTGAAGCTCCAATTCCAGGAGAACTCCAGTTCCAGGGGAATCCGAGACCCTCTTCTGGCCTCGCGGCGTTGCACGACACGGGTGCACAGACTTGCATGCAGACAATTCTACACATACAATAAATTATAAAAAAGAATTATTTCTCAACATATAGCTGGATATGGTTAAAAGGTAGAACATTATAGTCAGCAAATATTAATATAATTCAAAGATAAACATTTATCAAATTCTTACTTTGTGCTGGGCATTATATTAAACATTTTGTCAATACTGTCTAAATTAATCCTTTCAATAAATTCAAAAGGGGAAATTTTAGTTTGTAAATTGACAAAATCCAAGCACAGGGAACTTAATAGATTTACCTCAGTTTGTACAGATGGCTTGGGGCAGAGCTGGCATTTGGGCCCAACTCATCTTCATCTCTCATGGGAAGTTTTTACCTGGAATCTTTATAATTGATGCAGATTTTTGCTAAAATGAGACCAGATATCTATACTTTTAAGAAGCAAAATTGCTAGTTCTTTTCTAACTTTAACATACATGAGAATCAACTGGAGGGCTAATTTAAATAGAAGTACACCACCCCAGAGATTCTGATTCAGAAAGTCTGGACTGGGACCTGAGATTCAGCATAGATAACAAGCTCCCAAGTGGTGCTACTGTTTTGGTCATATTTGAATAAAATGCCACTAGACATTTCAGATTCAGGTGGTGTGGATCAGACTAGAACAATCTTGAAGTGGATTTCATACTTATATTGTCTGCATAATTAATTGCTGAGCTGAGAGTTGTCTACCAGGAAATGTTTCTGCAGGGTTTGGTCAAAGATTAGAAGATTTTAGAAAGGGAGGGAAGGGTTGGAAGTTATTCATTGTTGTGTGGGAGTCATGGACCTCTGTGAGACGAGGATCATAGAGATGAGCTGAGGGTTTAGCTGGACTGTCTGAGTAGGTGAGAGGCTTCTTACACGAGGCTGGAGGACTTACACTGACTGGGAAGCAAGATCAACAGGGTTGGGTATCTGAGAGGACATGGTTTCCAAACTCTCCATGGACATCAAGATGATTGTGTAAGATGATGAATTTTCCTATAAGCCACACACGTTCTTTCATCAATTTGAGTCATCTCAAGATCATTTACCATACCTAATACAACACAAATGATATACAAATAGTTGCTATACTGTACTATTTATGTAATATGACAAGAAAAAGTGTGAGCACATGTTCAAAGCAAATATATCTTTCCTTGAAATATTTTCAATCAGCAGTTGATTGATTGTGCATCTGTAAAGACCACAGATACCATAGCCAAGTGTATTGTGGACCAACGTGGCAAGCTAGTTAGGTTATTACTACAGACAGGCTTTCTATCAGGTGTATTGTCTGTGAACAGAACAAAAACCTAGACACAGAAAGCAGGAGGCCCAATTCCTATGACAAGGGTGTAAAGAGTTGAAATAATAAAAAAGAGCATAATGAATGGTATGTCCCCCAAACTATGTTGGCAGTAACCTAATCACATCAATCCCTACTTGCTTACTCACCTTTCATCAGTTTGGGTGAGATGAAGGCCATTGACCTGGTATCCATTTCTAGAATATAGTTCCTGAAAGATGATTTTAGCTGGGATTTTTTATACTGGGAGAAAAGCACACCCTCAAGAATTCATGGGTTACACCCACAAATCCAAAGGCCCAGTGGAATGCTCAATAGGAGCTTGAGACCTTCATCAACTTGAAAAGTTTACTTTCCCAGTGCAGTTAACTATGGTGTGTTCCAGTGCTGTTATCCATATGCTTACAGCATGCAGTATGTCTTCCAGAGCTTTCTGGTGTTGCTCTAGCATAGATCTGCCCATAAAGTCTTCAATACCAGATACTAAAGACTGGATCAAAGAAATATTCCTTACTCTTCCCTTATAATCCTTCTTCATTTAGGCAAATATTGCCTGGGGAAGACCTGTCTGCCAGTTCTTAATGACTGTGGCATCTATACTGTTGCACATAGGCTCCCACAATGACCTATAATCAAACAATATTTTAAATAACTTTCTTGTGTATGTGAACATAAAGGCACTATGTATTTATTGGAGGATATGGTAAGAATTTATTCACTGTGCATTTGTGTTGGGAACCATGTGTATAATGTGAACCAATATTGTAGCTTTTAATAACCTCACCACTATAATTACTGTGCTTTTTATTGTTCAAAAGCTGTACTACTTGGTGTTCTTTTAAAAAAAAAAAAAATATATATATTATATTGATATATAGGTATTTAAAGAGCACTAATAGTTATGGTAGGTTACTTTGGTATAGACACATATGTTTGGATGGTATGTTAATCCATGAATTACATTTTTTTCCTGTTAAATATGACAGGGTCTTACTGTGGTTTATAACATCTCCTAACCTATAGAGGATGTAAGCTTGTGGTATCAGCCATGGGTTATTCCTCCAAGGAGAGAGCCAATGGCCAATTAGATTTGGGATATACAGTATTTCCAGGCAGGTGAGGTGTAGCTGGTGCTGACAGAGGAGTCTTGCTTGACTCAAGGAGACCCGTATTTGCTTTATTGGTTTATTGGCCTTTGTAACACTCTCTGGTATTCCAGAGGCCATCTGTACACTTACATGTGTGGTCTCAATACATCTTTCCCATGTTAATGTCAGGTCTTCAGCAGCATAAACTAACTACGGGAAAAGATTTGTATGTTCCAACAGGTCAAAATGTCACCAACAACGGCTGAGAAAGAAAAGATATAGCTTTGCATTGAGTAGGATGTACTGGAAAGTGCCAACTGAAAGGTTGACCTGTCTGAACATTGAAAGGGAGAAAAGCCTCAGATTCCTACAAACATCGAACCCCTCTGTGGATCCTACCTGTAATTTCTTTACATGAAATTTTGTGATTTTCATACAATATAATTTGGTAGTATTTTATTATAGATAAATATAAATACTAAGGCATATAGAATCTAATTTGTGATAGATATAAATACTAAGGCATATAGAATCTAATTTGTGTTCCCAAATGTGCTACATTGTGGACCCATCCACTGGAACATAGTTAACCCACCAAGAGTCCCATCCTTGAATAAGAATATTTTCCCCTCCCAGCAGCAACCAGTTGGCAAAATGTCTTTAAGTTGGGTTAGGGTTTCTTAACCACCCTCCATGTCTATGCTGGGATTTGTCTGGTTTGAGCTTATGTGGGACTTGTGCATGCTGTCACCATTGCTGTGAGTTCATATGAATAACTGACCAGCTGTCTGGAAAACTCTGTTTTCCTGTGATCATCCTCTTCCTCTGGGTCTTAATGGTCTTTCTTCCCCACTTCCTCAATGATCTGAGCCTTGGGAGGCAGAAGTTTGATATGTGTCATATTTATAGAAAAACCTCTGCAGCCTCTTGTTCTCTGTGCATTGGACAGTTGTGTTTTTATGTTAATAACCATTAGCTGGATAAGGAAACTTCTCTGCTGATAGTTGAGAGATGCACTTTATCTATGGGTAAAACAAGTCATTGGGAGTCAGTTTAACATGATAACTATTTAGCAGAAAACTAGTGTTAGGCTCTCTATTATGTCCTGTGTCCTGTTTAGCCTCAGGTCCTTAAGACCGAATTAATATCAGGTATGGGCTCCATCCTATGACTTGGAACTTAAATACAATTAGAGAGAGGTTGAATACTCTTCCATAATATTCCTGCAATGTATTTAGTATATTCTCTGCCCTGAGGTAAGAAACCCACAAAGGTTAATTCTTATAATAATGCATCACATGATTTTATTCCTTGATTTTCATAAGTGGATACTATAATCATTCCTACTTTACAAATTTGATAGAACCTAGTAGGTATATTCTATCTCTTCTCTGATAGCCAGCCACTAGCAAGGCCTGAACTCCTCATATTCAGCACAGTCTCTCAACACCCCTGCTAGTCTTTAAGGGAAACTCAGTAGTTGGTATTCACTATAAGGCTCAAAAAACCTTGTTTCTTCCAAGATTCCATGTACAGACACACACACACACACACACACACACACACACACACACACGTGCACGCATGTGCGCGCACTCTTGATAGTCATGATTCATGGATTCTGGTTTCGAGAACTCATGGAACTTTTGTGATGAAACATGAAAATGCATATCCTAATGGCAGAAGACTTATATTACCTGATACACTTGTTCAAGCTGAGGTCAAATAAAGAAAGCTGCTATCCATTCAGTACAGCACATATATCCATACTGTGACTTTATGACCTAGATATTGTTATTACCTTTTGGTTTTTTTTTTTTTTTGCCCCAAAAAACTGAAGCTCAGAGACATTAATGGGTCCAGGATCATCCATTCACGAAGTGAAAGTGACAAAATCTGGATGGAAATTTAAGCTGTATCATCTAGATCTTTCACTCTTAACAATTATATTTTGCCACATCTGTGGCTGGATTGTCTTCTGTTTTATAAATATTTTTGGTAAAGAAACTATACCCAAACAAGAGCACATTGAGCTGATTTAGTTTGGGGTATAAGTATACCCTGTAATAGTTAAGCTACCTTTAAAATCTGTAGGTGGCTATCAGGTTACATTTTGAGGCCCAGAGTTGCAGAGATTCTTGAGTTTGATATTCCAGGGTTAGGATGCTCTGATGTACAAAAAGCAAAATCAGCAACCAGGTAGGATGACTCTCATTCCAAAATCTGAGTTCAGATATCCACTTTTCTGTATTGACTAGTTTTTCTTAGGCTAAGTGTTTCATCTGTAAAGTGGGTCTTGTACCCTTGTATGGTAATCATGAAAATCTTATATCGAATAATAAAGGATCTTGCCTAGTGTAAATATTCTATAACTTCTCGACTGTAAATCTTCATAGCAGTTGCCAGACAAGCACAGGTTTCTCTTCAACAGGAATACCAAAATATTTGCTTTCAGCTCATCATCTCATAGGGAATCTGGCAGACCATATCCTAGCTGCCCAGCCAGAAAATGAGATCTGAGCTGGTGCTGCCTGGGAAACATAAACTTACTTGCCAATTTGAGGGGTTTTTTTTCAAATCCTGAAGAAATTTACGTTCCCACAAAGGTTTGACAGTCTAATTTTTGCCTCTGTTCATCTTCATTGCTCATACTGGTTCTAACAGACTTGCTAGCAGAACTTCATTGTAGAATATAATCCTCTGGCCATAGCATGGGTATTGTTGTCTTGAAATAAGAGCAGCTATAAGTACCTGCATAAGATACTCACAAGATTTGCTCTGCTAACATATACACACACACACACACACACACACACACACACACACACACACACACGAGGACCACATTACCTGTCCCTCATAGAGGATATGTAAATGGTTAATTTTTGCTGAGATGGTATATTATCCCTTGTTTATGTAGCTACTTATAATCGCTCATGCTTCTGAAAGAAACCTCCATAAGTAACCTCTGACCCATGCTCTTGTAAGAATCCCCAATTAAGCTATACTCAGATGGAATAATTATCTTGTCTGTTATTGGTGGCCTATCTATAGTAAATATCTGTTGCTTACATCTTCCCAGGAAAAGATGGTGCAATAGTTAAGACATCATAATGTGCTTCTTTAGAACCATTTATACAATTTTATGAAATTGAGTTCTAGCATATATGACATAAGTTTATCTTTTCTTAAAGATATTTTTTATTTTTATTTTTATTTATTTCTGTATGTGTATGAATGTACTGTCTGCATGTAAATCTGTGCACCTGTGTCGTGCAATGCCGTGGAGGTCAGAAGAGGGTGTTGGATTCCCCTGGAACTGGAGTTCTCCTAGAACTGGAGTTTCAGACAGTTCTCAGCTGCCATGTGGGTGCTGGGGATCGAACCCGGTTCCTCCGTAAGAGTGGTTGCCGCTCTTAACCGCTAGGCCATCTCTCCAGCCCACAAGTTTATCTTTTAAATAATTGTCCACATGCATATATTTATCTATTTTATTTTTTGTTTTAATTTATTTAAAACATAATAAAAATCATCCTGATGCCCTTTCAAAAACTAAGCAAAATTTCTATGTGAAATATTTTGATGTTCTTTCTGAAAACAATGATTAGAAACTCCATCCAATCTAAAAGAAAAAGAAAACTAAGAATGATACCAAAAAAACCATGGTATCCAAGGAGTAATGTTTAATTGTGGTAAAACATGCATAGCATTGCCGTTTGGTCAATTTTCATATATATGTTTAATTCTTCTGAAACCTGTACCTATTAGATAGTAAATCATTTTTCCCTCCTTCCTGGAGTTATTCTTTTGATCTCAGGTAGTATATAAAGAATTAGCGGTTGGGAGCGCCGACTGCTCTTGCAGAGGACCCGAGTTCGATCCCCAGCACCCACATGGCGGCTGAGAGCTGTCTGAAGCTCCAATTCCAGGAGAACTCCAGTTCCAGGGGAATCCGAGACCCTCTTCTGGCCTCCGCGGCGTTGCACGACACGGGTGCACAGACTTGCATGCAGACAGTACATTCATACACATACAAAAATAAATAAAATTAATAAAAAAGAATTATTTCTCAACATATAGCTGGATATGGTTAAAAGGTAGAACATTATAGTCAGCAAATATTAATATAATTCAAAGATAAACATTTATCAAATTCTTACTTTGTGCTGGGCATTATATTAAACATTTTGTCAATACTGTCTAAATTAATCCTTTCAATAAATTCAAAAGGGGAAATTTTAGTTTGTAAATTGACAAAATCCAAGCACAGGGAACTTAATAGATTTACCTCAGTTTGTACAGATGGCTTGGGGCAGAGCTGGCATTTGGGCCCAACTCATCTTCATCTCTCATGGGAAGTTTTTACCTGGAATCTTTATAATTGATGCAGATTTTTGCTAAAATGAGACCAGATATCTATACTTTTAAGAAGCAAAATTGCTAGTTCTTTTCTAACTTTAACATACATGAGAATCAACTGGAGGGCTAATTTAAATAGAAGTACACCACCCCAGAGATTCTGATTCAGAAAGTCTGGACTGGGACCTGAGATTCAGCATAGATAACAAGCTCCCAAGTGGTGCTACTGTTTTGGTCATATTTGAATAAAATGCCACTAGACATTTCAGATTCAGGTGGTGTGGATCAGACTAGAACAATCTTGAAGTGGATTTCATACTTATATTGTCTGCATAATTAATTGCTGAGCTGAGAGTTGTCTACCAGGAAATGTTTCTGCAGGGTTTGGTCAAAGATTAGAAGATTTTAGAAAGGGAGGGAAGGGTTGGAAGTTATTCATTGTTGTGTGGTGAGTCATGGACCTCTGTGAGACGAGGATCATAGAGATGAGCTGAGGGTTTAGCTGGACGTCTGAGTAGGTGAGAGGCTTCTTACACGAGGCTGGAGGACTTACACTGACTGGGAAGCAAGATCAACAGGGTTGGGTATCTGAGAGGACATGGTTTCCAAACTCTCCATGGACATCAAGATGATTGTGTAAGATGATGAATTTTCCTATAAGCCACACACGTTCTTTCATCAATTTGAGTCATCTCAAGATCATTTACCATACCTAATACAACACAAATGATATACAAATAGTTGCTATACTGTACTATTTATGTAATATGACAAGAAAAAGTGTGAGCACATGTTCAAAGCAAATATATCTTTCCTTGAAATATTTTCAATCAGCAGTTGATTGATTGTGCATCTGTAAAGACCACAGATACCATAGCCAAGTGTATTGTGGACCAACGTGGCAAGCTAGTTAGGTTATTACTACAGACAGGCTTTCTATCAGGTGTATTGTCTGTGAACAGAACAAAAACCTAGACACAGAAAGCAGGAGGCCCAATTCCTATGACAAGGGTGTAAAGAGTTGAAATAATAAAAAAGAGCATAATGAATGGTAGTCCCCCAAACTATGTTGGCAGTAACCTAATCACATCAATCCCTACTTGCTTACTCACCTTTCATCAGTTTGGGTGAGATGAAGGCCATTGACCTGGTATCCATTTCTAGAATATAGTTCCTGAAAGATGATTTTAGCTGGGATTTTTTATACTGGGAGAAAAGCACACCCTCAAGAATTCATGGGTTACACCCACAAATCCAAAGGCCCAGTGGAATGCTCAATAGGAGCTTGAGACCTTCATCAACTTGAAAAGTTTACTTTCCCAGTGCAGTTAACTATGGTGTGTTCCAGTGCTGTTATCCATATGCTTACAGCATGCAGTATGTCTTCCAGAGCTTTCTGGTGTTGCTCTAGCATAGATCTGCCCATAAAGTCTTCAATACCAGATACTAAAGACTGGATCAAAGAAATATTCCTTACTCTTCCCTTATAATCACTTCTTCATTTAGGCAAATATTGCCTGGGGAAGACCTGTCTGCCAGTTCTTAATGACTGTGGCATCTATACTGTTGCACATAGGCTCCCACAATGACCTATAATCAAACAATATTTTAAATAACTTTCTTGTGTATGTGAACATAAAGGCACTATGTATTTATTGGAGGATATGGTAAGAATTTATTCACTGTGCATTTGTGTTGGGAACCATGTGTATAATGTGAACCAATATTGTAGCTTTTAATAACCTCACCACTATAATTACTGTGCTTTTTTATTGTTCAAAAGCTGTACTACTTGGTGTTCTTTTTAAAAAAAAAATATATATATATATATATATATATTGTATATATGTTATCAAATCTAGACCATGTCCCCCCCATCCCCTCACCCCACCAAAGCTCATGCATTCTGTCCAACATGCTTTTCATCTCTTTCTCAGTCTTTCTCAATATTCTCCATGTGGAAGGTGACTGTTTTGAGCAGAAGTTCACTGTTTCAGTCAGTTCTTTGATGCAGTCCTTTCTGTTGTTGTTGTTGTTGTTTCCAATATGCATCACTCCCAACTGCTTTGGACAAAAGCTCAAGGGGCCATGCACAAGAAATACTTACAACTAGGTAATTGGCACTAGCATCCACAGATGAGGGATACCATTCATCGTTTGTTTTTCTGGGACTGTGTTACTTCACTCAGCATGATGTCCTCTAGCTCCAGCCATTTTCCTGCAAAGCTCGTGATGTCGTCTTTCTTTACTGCTGCATAGAACTCCATTGTGTAGATGTACCACATTTTCTCTATCCACTCGTCAGTTGAGGGGCATTTAGGTTGGTTCCAGCTCCTTGCTATTGTGAAGAGAGCTGCAATAAACATGGCCGTGCATGTATCTCTGTGGTGGCGTAAGTCTTGAGGGTACATGCCCAGGAGTGGTATGGCTGGGTCGGGTGGCAAGTTCATTCCAAGTCTTCCAAGGGTTCTCCACACTGCTTTCCATAGTGGCTGTACGAGTTTACATTCCCACCAGCAGTGGATGAGTGTTCCCCTTTCCCCACAACCTCTCCAGCACTTGGTATCATTTGTTTTCTTGATCCTAGCCAGTCTTATTGGAGTAAGATGATATCTTAAAGTGGTTTTCATTTGCATTTCCTTAATGATTAGTGATGTTGAGCAGTTCTTGAGGTGTTTCTCAGACATCTCTAATTCCTCGCTTGTGAAGTCTCTGTTCAGTTCTTTGCTCCATCTATTGAGCGGGTCGTTTGTTTTCTTTTTTCTTTGTTTTTTGAGTAGTTTATATATTCTGGAAATCAATGCTTTGTCAGATGTATCTGCAGTGAAGGTTTCCTCCCACTCTGTGGGATTTCTCTTCACTTCCTTGATTGTTTCTTTTGATGTACAGAAGCTTTTGAGTTTGATGAGGTCCCATTTGTCAATTGTCGACCTTAATTCTTGTGCAGCTGCTGTCTGATTTAGGAAGTCTTTTCCTACGCCTATGTCTTGTAGTCTGCTGCCAACTTTTTCTTCTATCACCTTCAGAGTTTGGGGTTTCACGTTGAGGTCTTTAATCCATCTGGAGTTGACTTTTGTACAGGGTGAGAGGTAGGGGTTTAATTTCATTCTTCTACAAGTGGTGATCCAGTTTTGCCAACACCACTTGCTGAAGATGCTGTCTTTTCTCCATTGTGGTTTCTTGGCCCCCTTGTCAAATATGAGATGGCTGAAATTGTATGTGCTCAGATTTGGATCTTCGGTTTTGTTCCATTGGTCAACAGGTCTGTTTTTGTGCCAGTACCAGGCTGTTTTTATGACTATAGCCCTGTAGTATAGTTTAAAATCTGGTATAGAGATCCCTCCTGTGTAGCTCTTTTCACTCAGGATTGATTTGGCTATTCGGGGTCTTTTGTTTCTCCAAATGAATTTAAGAACTTTTGTTTCCAAGCCTGTGAAGAAACTCTTGGGGATTTTGATTGGGATTGCATTAAATCTATACAAGAGTTTTGGTAAAATGGACATTTTTACAATGTTAATTTTCCCAATCCATGAGCATGGGAGGTTTTTCCATCTTCTGAGGTCTTCTTCAATTTCTTTCTTTAAGGGTTTAAAATTTTTGTTGTAGAGGTCTTTGGTGTCTTTGGTTAGGTTTGTTCCTAGGTATCTTATTGTTTTTGAGGCTATTGTGAGTGGGAAGGTCTCTTTGAATTCTTTCTCCAGTTGCTTGTTCTTGGTGTAAAGAAAGGCCATTGATTTTCTAAGGTTAATTTTGTATCCTGCCACTTTGCTGAAGCTGTTAATCGTTTCTAGGAGTTTTCTGGTGGAGTTTTTTGCATCTCTTAAGTAAACAATCATATCATCAGCAAATAGGGATAGTTTGACTTCCTCTTTTCCAATTAGTACTCCTTTAATATCCTTTTCTTGCCTTATTGCTCTAGCAAGTGTTTCAAGCACTATATTGAAGAGGAGTGGTGATAGGGGGCAGCCTTGCCGAGTTCCTACCTTTAAAGGGAATGTTTCCGTCATTTCCCCATTTAGGATGATATTGGCTGTGGGTTTCCTGTATATGGCTTTGATTACATTGAGGAATGATCCCTCCAATCCAATTCCTTCTAGGACTTTAAGCATGAAGGGATGCTGGATTTTGTCAAAGGCTTTTTCAGCATCAATTGAGATGATGGTGTGGTTTTTGTCTTTGATTCCGTTTATGTGTTTGATGATGTTTATTGATTTTCGTATGTTGAACCATCCCTGCATCTCTGGTATGAATCCAACTTGGTCATGATGGATGATCTTCTTGATGTGGGTCTGTATGCGATTTGCCAGTATTCTGTTTAGAATTTTGGCATCTGTGTTCATGAGGGAGATGGGTCTATAATTCTCCTTTTTAGTTGGATCTTTGCCTGGTTTTGGTAATAGAGTGATGTTGGCTTCATAGAAGGAATTTGGGAGAATTCCCTCTGATTGTATACTTCTAAACAGTTTCAGAAATAATGGTTGTAGGTCTTTTTGAAATGTTTTATAGAATTCTGCTGTGAAACCGTCTGGGCCTGGGCTTTTTTTAGTTGGGAGGCTTCTTACTACATCCTCTATTTCTTCATATGTTATGGGTCTGTTTAAGCTGCTGGTCTCCTCTTGGCCAAGCTTTGGTGATTCCCAAGATTTCAGATATTCATCCATTTCTTCTAGATTTTCAAACTTGGTAGAATATAGGTTCTTGTAATATTCCCATATAATTTTCTTGATCTTTTCCTTGTCCGTTGTGATATTTCCCTTTTCATCACAGATTGTATTGATTTGGAGTTGTTCCTTCTTTCTTTTTGTTAACTGGGCTAGAGGTCTGTCTATCTTGTTTATTCTTTCAAAGAACCAACTTTTGGCTTCATTGATTTTTTGTATTGTTTTCTTTGTTTCTATTTCATTGATTTCTGCTCTGATTTTTGTTATTTCTTCCTGTCTGTTGCGTTTAGGGTTCATCTGTTGTTGCCTCTCAAGTGCTTTTAGCTGTAGTGTTAGATCATTCACTTGTGCTCTTTCTGTTTTTCTAATGTAGGCACCCAGGGCTATAAATTTCCCTCTTAGGACTGCTTTTAAGGTATCCCATAAGTTTTGTTGTGTTGTATTGTCATTGTCATTCAGTTCCAGGAATGTTTTTATTTCTTTCTTTATCTCTTCCTTGACCCATTCATTATTCAAGAGTGTGTTGTTTAGTCTCCATGTGTTCTTGTAGGCAGGAGGGCTTGTCCTGGTGTTGATGTTGAGCTTCATTGCACTGTGGTCTGACAGGATGCATGAAATTATTTCAATCTTTTTGTATTTGTAGAGGTTTCTTCTGTGTCCCAGGATGTGGTCGATTTTGGAGAATGTTCCGTGGGGTGCTGAGTAGAAAGTGTATTCTCTGGTATTAGGATGGAATGTTCGGTAGAGGTCTATGAGGTCCATTTGGTGTATCATATCGTTCAGTTCAGATGTCTCTCTGTTTATTTTTTGTCCTGTTGACCTATCCAAAGGACTCAGTGGGGTATTGAAATCTCCCACTATGAGTGTGCTGGGGTTAGTCTGTGACTTGTGGTCCTGGAGAATTGTCTTTATAAAGTTTGGTGCACCAGAATTTGGGGCATATATATTCATAATTGTGAAATCTTCTTGGTGGATTGTTCCTTTGATGAAAATGTAATGGCCTTCTTTGTCTCTTCTGATTTCTTTTACTTTGAAGTCTATTTTATCCGATATTAAAATAGCAACACCTGCTTTCTTTTTGGTACCATTTGCTTGGAATATTTTTTTCCATCCCTTCACTTTAAGGTGGTGCCTGTCCTTGAAGGTAAGATGTGTTTCTTGCAGACAGCATATCGATGGATTCTGTTTCCTAATCCAGTCTCCCAGTCTATGTCTTTTGATTGGGGAATTTAGTCCATTAATATTTAAGGTTATGACTGATAGGTTTGTGTTGCTTCCTTTTGCCTTATTATCCATCTGCGGTTTTGATTTAGGTTTCTACTTCTGCAGTTATGCTTTTATTGATTTCTCCTTCTAGTTGCCTGGGGTTGGTTGCTCCTTTCTTCTGTTCTTTGGATTGCTTCAAGTATTCTCTGAAGGGTTGGTTTTCCGGACATGTATTCTTTCAAGTTGTTTATGTCATGGAAGATTTTCCTCTCTCCTTCCACTATGATTGACATTTTTGCTGGGTATAGTAACCTGGGCTGGCATCCATTGTCCCTCAACACTGGGAATGCTTTGCTCCAGGTTCTTCTTGCCTTCATCGTTTGCTGTGAGAAGTCCGTTGTTATTCTGATAGGTTTCCCCTTATAGGTCACTTGTTGTTTTTCTCTTGTCGCTTTAAGAATTTTCTCTTTGTTTTGGGTGTCCAGCATTTTAACTATGATGTGGCGTGGAGAATTTCTTTTCTGATCTTGTCTGTTTGGAGTTCTATGTGCTTCTTGTATTGGTATTGGTTTGTCTTTTTTTTAGTTTGGGGAAGTTTTCATCTATTATTCTGTTGAAGATCTGATCAATACCATTCACTTGGGATTCTTCTCCTTCCTCTCTTCCTATGATGTGGAGGTTTGATCTTTTCTTAGTGTCCCACAGTTCCTGGTTGTTCCACTTTTGTGTATTTTTAAAATTTTCATAATCTTTACTTGAGGTTTTTAGTTGTTCCGTGTTATCTTCCAGGTCTGATATTCTTTGTTCTGCTTCCTCCATTCTGCTTATGAGGCTTTTTCCATTCCTTTCCTCTTGATTGGATGAGTGTCTGATTTCCTTTTTCATTTCCTCTTCTGATTTCTTTAGTATTTCTACTTCTTTTTTGGAGCTTCTCAATCTCTTCCTGTAGCTCTTTGCTTTACTGGTTGGTTTCCTTATCTTTTTCAGCATGGGATCTTTTCATTGTTTCCAGTTCCTACTGGAGTTTGTCATTCTCTCTCTCCAGGTCCTTCTTGAGTTCTTCATTCTCTTTTCTTAGTTCTTTGATTTGCTCTTTATAATCTTGTAGTTCTTTAAATATGTTCCCAATTGTGTTCTGATATCTGTGTCCTGGGGCATCCCCAGGGGGATCCCACTGTAGGAATCTTCCATAGGGTTGGTAGAGCTTGGTGAGGGATTATTCTGCCCCTTTCCCATGTTGTCTCTTTTTCGTGTTCTTGGCATATGGGCTTCTCCTTGCCTGTATTCCAATGTGAGTCCTAAATGCCTCTTCACTGTGTTGAAGGCTTGCTTTGCTTGCCTCCTTCAGATGCCTTCGTAATCCCAGTTGGCGGGGGTAAAGGGGTACCTGCACTTCAACTGGTCTCAGGAGATCTCAGATCTCAAGACTCACACAACCCTATCTTTAATACCAGCTGGGAGGATAACTCCACCCCACAGCCACAAAAGCCAATTAAACCAAAGACAACTGGATTAACGGATTAACTAGGTTAAGTCAATCAACAATTAGCCTTTCTGAAGCACCCAGTTCCTACCTACCTTCCTGCACTTCAGCTGGTCTCAAGAGATCTCCTTACTGTGCTTTTATAGTGTGTGGGTGGGTTGTTTTATCTTGATTGGATTTATTAGGATCACATTCTACATATTATTATATATCTAGGTTTATCACGATTTCATGAAAAAATATCCATGTCATTACTCAGTTGGTTTATGACCACACATTGTGTGCACCCTGTATCAGAAATATGAATCCTTCTTTTCTACTTGCTAACTCCTGACTTACCGCTTTTTATGTAAAACATCTATGTAAGTCTCCAGGCACCTACCCTTAATCTACCTCTGAACCTCACGGTTGTTAGCAAGCTCTTTGTCATTGAAATTCTCCATTTATATTTCTAATATCAATGATTTGATTGCAAGTAGACCAGCACAGTAGCTTCTTTAAAGCCATGCTTCTATACTAACCATTGTTGTCTCTGAAGCTAATGGCCTGGTTCACAATTCTCTCCTCTGTGAAGGTACAGAATCTCAGTCTTAACAATAACTGGTATAGTATAAATCCTGTAGAAACATTTTAATATACCACAGGGCTAATGAAGCCTGTTATATGATACAAAGGTCCTTTAGGCAAAGAACTGCGTGTTGCATACATGGCTATTGCCCCATGTAGTTTGTGTGCATTTGAGAATTTGTTTCAACTTTGATCACTGTAATCCAAAACAGTAGTAGTTTCCTTTCGGAAAGAATGCATAACCAATACAAATTATTGCCTTTTTAAAATGGCATCATATAAAGTCAAACATATTTGAAAAATTATATGAAGAAAAGAAAATTCAGTTAAATAAGAACAGTAAAATTTTCTGCAGGTGGAAATTGAGCATGCATGGGAGGAGAGAGACATGTACAGAAAGCGGTAGTGAGAAAATACAACATCCCCTGTTTTAGTTTTCAGTTCTCTTGCCATTCATCCAGGCAAATGTTCAAACATTTCAACTTATATCTCTTCCGAATCATAGTATCCCTTTAGGCATGGCAAAATAGGAGTGACCTTAATGATAGAGAGCAGACCCAGGAGTCTGCCTTCTCCACTGGCTGAAATGCACTGTTTTTCCTTTAAAATAACGTTGAAGGGCAGTGAACCTTTAAACCCACAGATTTGTGGCTTAGCACTGTAATTTATTTCTTTTGGCAGTGGTTACAATATTCTTAGATTTATGTAGAAGGGAAAAATAATTCCTTTATTTGCAATGGTCAGAACTCTAGAATGAAAAAAATAATGATTCTGGTGTTCAGTATTAAAATACAATGAATTATGAAAATGTAACATTCTATTGTCTATTATCCTGAGAATTTTCCAAGATAATTACAGAGCAGTGTTATATTTTCATGTATTTCAAACTGAGTGGAAGGCTTAGACTTATGCTGAATTAAAGACTTTACAAATAATTGTAACTGAGAGATGAGAAGGTTCTAGAATTTCCAGCATGGGACAAATGCACCACATGCTTGTTGACAAGCAAGAATGTGTGCTTTGATGGGGACACATGCACATTTTCATCAGCCTCAACTCTTCTGGGCTTGGTGCAAAAGCAGAAGGAACAGAATTTTTAGTTTCCCTATTCAATGAATTGCTACTCAGTGGCTCTATAATTTGTTTAAAATGAGACTCACATGAAATGTGGTGATGATTATTAATATTCAGAAACTATGGTGACATCAGGAGGGAAAAGGCTTCTAAATCTGAGCAAACTTCAGCATAATGTTTTCCAAGCTCATAACTGAAACACACAATTGCATGAAATAATATGCTGGCACTCAAATATTCACGGTGGCCCTGTGATACATTCTTCTCAGATATAGCAGTTGGCATCTGATTATTGCTCTAGTGTGTTTGTTTTTCTGGGGTTATAACTAGGAAAGAATGCTTGAGTGGAGAAAAGCTTTTGAATTTACAAAAAACAGCAAGAATAAATTTGAGGCAACATATTCCTGAATCTTGGCTTCTCCTCCATAGTAGTGCAAGCTAGTTCCACATTTTATTGAGATACTGAACATTTCTATCATGATGTTGACTTGACTTTAAGATCATTTTTAAAAAGTTAATTATAAAACAAAAAATGGGCCAGCAAGTTTCTTAGCACACATGGCACTTGGCTGTATAAACCTGACAGTCTGAGTTTGAACCCCTGAACCCGGGGAAAAAGGAGAGAGCTGGTTCTCAAAGGTGGGCTACACACATGCAAAAATAAAATAAAATTGAGAACAAAAAGAAAACATATACAAATTTGAGAATTACATCTAAGCAAAGATGGCAACATGAGCATATTTGGTCTCTTTCCTTTTTCCTAGATTGTTTCTCCAACCCATGCACATACATCTGTGATAAGGAGAGAAATAGGGTTCAACACACAGACATGTTCTCTTTGCTGTTTGTTATTATGTCTTGAGAGTACTTTTGAATATAATTAAGGTTTTTGTCAAAATACCATTATTAATAGCTGTTATCAAACTGCTTCTCTACTGTGGAAACACTGAAATATCTCACAGGGTATATTTTAGCCATGGTTTTCTTCCAGAATTCCCCCAACTCTAATTACCTACAAGTGCCAGCATTTCCTCACACTCCATGTTTGATTTCTCTTCTTTCCAACCTCTTCTCTTTCATTGGGGCTACTGATTCCCACTTTTCAGTCTTTTCCGTTTGCCAGTGTCTGCATGCCCCAATCCCTCTTCTGGAACTGAGCTCTGGACTTCTCTGCCTTTTGTATGCCTTTGCCTAGATTTTCTTGGGAAACAGAAACTAAGAAAAGTCCTCGTATGTGCTTTCTATGCCATTACTCCTCATGGCGTGCCAGAACTTTGGGAATTATTTTAATTTTTTTCTCTTTTTGAGCTTGCACTTAACAACAGACTTGTCTGTTTTGCTCACCCTTGCTTTATATTGGATATTATGGCTGGCCAGGCTACCAGGGCAATTTTCTCATAAGTAATTGTAGGCATGGTACATGCCCTGGCTGACATGTCTAATACAGTTTTTGTTTGTTTGTTTGTTTGTTTTTGGTCTTTTTAAGACAGGGTATCCCTTTAGTTCCAGCTGGCCTGGAGCCCAAATGTAGAGCAGGCTGCCCTTGAACTCAGAGAGATCTGTCTGCCTCTGCCTCCCGAGTGCTGGGATTAAAGGCCTGTGTCACCATGCCCCATCCAAGATGGTTCTTAACTGCCATGTGGGTACTGGGATTTGAACCCAGGTCCTCTGCAAGAGCAGTCAGTGCTCTTAATGGCTGAGCCATCTCTCCAGTACAGCTTTTAAAATAGTTTCAGATATTGCCCTGGAGAGATGGATCAGTGGTTAAGATCACTGGCTGCTCTCACAGGGGATCCAGGTTTGGTTTCCAGCACTCACATCATGGGTAACAACCATCTGTAACCCCAGTTTCAGGGGATCTGATGCCCTTTTCTGGCCTCCATGTGTATTGCACACATATGGTACTCTTACATACATGCTGGCAAAGCACTCAAAAGCATAATATAAAAAGTTTCTTGATGTCATTAAGTGCTGTAGTCAACTATTATATGTATGCTAATATATATGTCAGGGATAAAAATAATAGACTGATTTGTGTGTAGTATATTCATGTAAGTATATG
Source organism: Rhizomys pruinosus (assembly GCA_009823505.1). Lineage (NCBI taxonomy): Eukaryota > Metazoa > Chordata > Mammalia > Rodentia > Spalacidae > Rhizomys > Rhizomys pruinosus. Next base: position 161,525 of record VZQC01004753.1, on the reverse strand, counting down.
GCTTACAGAAATGTTTGAACGGCCCATGTGATATGGAAGACTGGCATAGATGTTTCCTGTTCTGTGATCTCAGGAGGTGTTGATATGAGTAAAGACACATATAGTTCACTTGAGAAAACAATGATAGTAGAAAGGGCCTTGACTAGCATATGGAAGATTTGGCTTTTTGATTTTGTTTGGTTTGGTTTGGTTTGGTTTTCTTTGGTAAACAATAGAGAGCCATGTCCAAATTTTGGCTTCAGCATCAAAGTGTTCTCAAAGATGGGTGTGAAGTGGACTGTGGAATGGCTCACGGGAATGTGTCTGAGCCAGCTGTGCTCCGTATGAGATCCCTTGGACTTCCATCTAACTCCAGGCAATTACAAGAACTGGAAGTGACAGTGGCTTTTCTGGGGCCCCACCTGATTTGTATTCAGTGTCAGTCATCCTAACATTTACAACCAATGTTGAGGTGAAGTTAACCTACCCTACCCCATAGCACAGGCTTCACCTGAGGTAAAGCTCACAGGCAAACTCTTTCTCTGCTTCTCCTTCACTTAGAAGATGGTGCGAAGCCTTGAAAAGGCTTCTCAGTTGGGCTGGAGAGATAGCCTAGCGGTTAAGAGCACCGACTGCTCTTGCAGAAGACCCGGGTTCGATCCCCAGCACCCACATGGCAGCTAAGAACCGTCTGTAACTCCAATTCCAGGAGAACTCCAGTTCCGGGGGAATCTGAGACCCTCTTATGGCCTCTGCGGCATTGCATGACACGGGTGCACAAACCTACATGCAGACAGTACAATACACATACAAAAATAAATTTTAAAAAATTAGAAAAGGCTTCTCAGTTGCCAGTGTGCATTCAACTGTCTCCTAAAGTGGTGGTGAGTTTTATGAATTTTATAATAGGTATACATTCTCTCTCTCTCTCTCTCTCTCTCTCTCTCTCTCTCTCTCTCTCTCTCCCCCCCTCCTCTCCTCTCTTTCTCCTAAATCAATTCTTTTTTTTTTTTTTTTCTTTGAGACAGGGTCTTCTTGTAGCCAAGCTGTCCTGGAACTCACTCTGCAGACCAGGCTGGCCTTGAACTCACAAATATCCGCCTGCCTCTGCCTCCCAAGTGCTAGGATAAAGGCGTGTGCCACCATGCCCAGCTCTAAATGAATTCTTACTCCTTTCCCATGGTATCACATTTGGGTACACCTACACTAAGCAAGACATTTAATTGATTTTCTTCAAATAGGCATTCTCAATTTAAACTAGAACCTATTAATGCACTGCACTTCGCCCTTGGAGTGCTTACTATATCATTAATCTAAAAATTGTGACTACATATTTATGACTATCTTTCCCCATCCACAAAGCAAGTATTACCTTGATTTATTACTATATCTTAGAATTTAATAAAAGCTTATGAGATAAACAAGACAATTAATATGGTTTTAAAACCTTTCCCTTGGACTAGTGAGGAGAAGCATTTGCCTTCTTTTTAGTTTTTTTTCCTTTTATCCACATGGTAGAAGGAAAGAGCCAACTTGCACAAGTTTTTCTCTCACCTCCACACAAGAGCTGTAGTAGACACACACACACACACACACACACACACACACACACACAAACATACATACACACACCAATAAATAAATGTAAATGAAACTTTTCTCTAAATATTATATTTGAGGGCCTTACCACTGACTGCTTTATTGTTGTGGAAGGTAGGTGTAAATGACAAAGATGCAAGTGTATTTTTCTCAGTATATCTGATCTTCACTAGGAGATGGTAGTAAAATTATTTGACATTAATTAGATTAAGACAAAATATTTTCATCTTCCCTCCAATTTATCACATTTATTGTTATTCACCAGGTTTATTGATACTCACTAGGTTTGTTGTCCTCTGTTCTAAATTCTTCACTCCAACTTTGTATATTCTGAGTGAAAACTCCCCTCCCTCTACTCAGGTTTATCATATCACAGGTCACCTGTTCTGTTTCCGTGTGCCATTTTAAGGCAAGTGTTATGTGATTTCCTGTCTTCTTTCCAGAGACCTCTTTGAAATTAGCAAATTTCGAAGACCAGAAAAAGGAATGAATGAACAAATAAATAAATAAATAAATAAATAAATAAATAATAAATAAATAAATAATAAAAATACATGCAGAAGTGAGTTGAGTGTCTCCGTGTTTTTCACATTGACAGCTACAGTCCCCAGAAAGGAAACACTAGCTCTATTTTGTAGCTGAAGAAAGGGAACTCAGAGAGATTAAATAAACTCTGCAGGTTCGCACAGCCAGTAAGACTCATTCCAAAGCTGTGCTGTTAAACTATTGCATTTAAGAGCTGTCTAAATCTTCAGAATTTCAGTTTCTTTCCAATGCATTGTCTTTCCCCTACCCCTGCCTCTTTTTCCTTCTTTGTGCCGTCATCCTAAATTCTTCAGGGAAATGAGAATTATCTTCATCCATCAGGGCCTGTGACCTTGTCACTCATTCTTTGTCTTATTGTTCAGTTGACTGCAGCACCTAAGGAATGGAATCATGAGCATTTTGGACTTCATCCCAGCAGGGGAGCATAGTCCAAGCTCACAGCAAGCCCAGCAGATGCTTTATTATACTACTGCAGCTCTCTCTGTCTCTCTCTCTCTCTCTCTCTCTCTCTCTCTCTCTCTAGATAGAAAAGACACCATGAATTGTTTACTTTCTGCTGCCAAACATGTTTCTTTGCATTTTCTGCAACACTATAAACTATAGCTTCCTTCTTAAAGTTGAGTCTAAGTCTATGGAAACAAATCATGCTGAGAAGCTCATTAGTTTCTAATTACAATATATATTAGTATCTTTAAAAGTTTACAGAGGGCAGAAGGAACATTATATATGTTTCCCCCTTTTTTGTTATAATGACATCATGAAGTATCATTATCATTAGTTTAAATAAAAATGAAACAAAATGAAAGTGTACTGAAATAGATAATTCAAACATTTTAGAAATAAGCCAAAGGATAGAAATCAATAGTTTTTTTTTTTAATTCTCTTTTATTTGGAATAAACTCTAAGGAAGACCCCTAAATATCAGCATTGCCTTTTACTGCAGGCGGAGCTATGGAGATTTCTGTGACTTACTCAAGTCTGATTCGGATCAAGGTTTACTTTGCCATGATTTTCCTTTGCAAAAGGATCTGAATTTGACTTGAGTAAGTTACAGCAATCCCTTAAACTTATAATAACGTTAAGTAGTGATTAGTCTCCATAACATTGCATGGTAAACACCATAAAACCTCTAGTCTATCTGTTGAAAAATCTACGTTACTGGTTTCACTGGTCAATCATGTGGTCATGGCTCCACCCATTCATCTGGTCATGGGATCACTCCTGGAAAGGCAGGTTCACCACGAATTATGCTGAATAGATGGGAGGAATACCTAGTGTGTTAATGAGGTAGTGAGCTTGCTCTGCCTGGAATCCCACCTCCCAGTGTAGTGCTTCAGGGTCAGGCCATAGACACGGAGGTCTCTGTTAAGTCTGCCTGTTTTTCTTAATTCTTCAGAAAAGCGTAATCTCTCCTCTTCTTTTTCATACCTCTTTCTAAATATGCTTTCTTCAGTGCTCTGGGCTGTCCCGGCATCTTGTATTGCTTTACATTTTTTTCTAAAGCGTCCTTCTACCCCTCTCCCCACCATGTGGCTGCCAGTCAGCCTCATGTCTGACTGCCATACAGCATTTAGTCTGCATGGCCTCATGGCTCTTTTGCTTTGTGCCCCTGCCCACACCCATGCCCCTCATTCTCGGCCTCAGGACAGCCACTGAAATTCCCAGCTTGCCTGCTCTGAGGAATTTTCTTTAAAATTATAAGAAAGTTGTCCAACAGCCTCCATTGTGGCCGTTCTTAAATTCTTTTATGAATGAGACTAAGAGTCCTCTCGACGAGGCTCTTTCTCCCCATTTCAATGCATTATTAAATCTTAAATTTTTGAATAATATCCAATATATTGTTTGAAGTCATTTGAAATCTTCCCTGCTATTCAGAAATTTAATTTACTGAGAGTTAAGACTATGGGATAGTTTAAATGAAAACTTCCTCTAGATAGTACTTGATTACCTGTTTATAAGTAGCTGCATTCACTCCAGGGAGTGTGTCTCATAATAGCCTTTCATTTTTCAGTCTGCAAAGCTGCATCATTGTCATTTGGTCCTGTAGATCCAGGGCGTCACACATTTTCATTCACAGATGTTCATGGAACATGATGTGTCACATGCCAGGTGCTGTGGCAAGTGTTGGGAACAGAGTGGAGCACAGGACAGAAGTGGCTAGTGTTCTCACAAAGCTCTCAGTCTACAGGGGTGTAGATTTAGGAAGCAAGAAAAAGATAACTTACATATTACCAAAAATGCTGGGGGTAGGAGGTGCTGAGGAAGCATCTATAACAGAGAACTCATAAATAGGATCTGCAAGACTCTTTTTGAAATCTCAGAAAAATGAAGTATTTAAAAATAATGGCAGTATTAATAATGGCAACACCACTTAGTGTTTTTGAACATTTAAAATTGATAAGGCATGAAAATAACTGTCTAAAACCTAAGTACACATTGCTAAGTGACAGAAGCCCAGCTGAGAAGGCTGCATTTGGGTTAATTCCAACTATTTGGGGATAGTGAGATCAGTGGCCACAGGACACTGGCAGTTAAGTAAGGGACTGGGGAAAGGGTGAAACTGGCACAGGGAAAGTGTTTTGGGCAATAATATAATACTGTAACTGTGGATGCATGTTACATATTCAGCCAAACATAGAATATATAACCCAAAGTGTAAGGTAGGACCTCAGTAAATGCTATATGCTTCAAAATTAGGACTTAGCATTTATGATAGACTACTTGAAATCTGGCGTGTGTGTTTGTGAAATAAGGGAGCTAGGGGGGTCTAAATTTGATTAAGATGTGTTATATGAAGTGGACTAAACTCAATAAAATATTAAAAATTTAAAAAGCAAATAAATTGTAGTCAATTGTATTAAAAAAAATGGCTCATCAGGTGTACCAAATGTATCATCCTGACATAAGATGTCAGGTACAGGGAATTGGTCCAGTGTAGATAGAAGACAGAATGCAACTCTCTGAACTCCACCAATTTGTCTATAAACCTAAAACTGCTCCAAAGAAGAAATGCTATTTAGAAAATAATCTGTGAAAAAGGTAGTAAATTCAGTACAGTTTTTCAGAGTAGAAAATAATGACTCCAAATTTCTCATAAGAGTAATGTACTAAATTAGGATTTGAATCTATGCCTGTCTCAGTAAGCTCCTATTCTTAAGCTCCGGAACCAGAAATGGCCTCATCATTTCTCACACCCAATTCTAACTTGTTCTCTAACCTCCCCTCTTTAGCTGCTAATGATCCTATTACTCCTCTGGGCATCTGGGACTAGAATCTCAGAGCTGAATTTGTCTTTCCTTTCTGCTCATCCCTACACTTGCTCTATTCACCACAACCCAGGGATCCTCCTTCCACAGCTCCTTGGCCCCATCTTTTCCCTCCTTTTCTGGCTCCATTATTGCCTTGTCTACATGTTCATTAATTTTCTATTCCAATTTTCTTTTAGGTACAATACCAGCTTTAGGGTGCATGGTCCATCATTTCTCTCCTCATTTCCTCTCTTGACAACTCCAGATTGATCTCTAATCATAACTCAGTACCATGGATAGCAGGTCATTTGTTTGACTGAATGAATCGCACATATTTTTATAGGATGATGATAGTATCAAGGGAGATATTAAAACTGATGATATATTTCTGTCAAAACATCAAAGCAAATTTTGGGTGTAAGTCCTATTATTTATTTATTTATTTATTTATTTATTTATTTATTTATTTATTTATTTGATGAGAGTCTTGGTATGTTGCCTCAACTAGTCTCAAATTCCTGGCCCGAGTGGTCTTCCTTCCACATCCTCTTAAGTAGCTGGGACTGCAGTCGTGTACCTCTACACCGGGATCAGATGTTTTTGCTTGTTTCCTTATTTTGGCAAGACCGGGACTGGGGATTGAACCTAGGGCCTCATACATTTGAGGCAAATGCTCTACCACTGAGCCCCAGCCCCAACCTTCCCTTTAATGTGAGAAAAGTCAAGTTGGTTTCATTAGTCTTTTTAATTCTCGTCATCTTGTTCACAGCCAGTTAAATCAGCTTACAGCTTATCATTTCATTTGATGCTGTCTTCTACTAGCATACTTTCTATTAAAGAAAGCATTCATTGAACGTTTGTTGAACCAATTTAGAATCGAAAGGTGCTTCTATCTCTTTGTTGTTTAGAGTGTTATATTTGTTCAATTAAGCACAAAAATTAGACAACAACAAAATAGGTTGGAGTGCCTTTCAAGTCTTGTTCTGCATTCCTTCTTATTATTTTGTTTGGACTATTCTTAATACACTTTCCTAAAAGTATAATTTTCTTTTGAGTGCACCACCATGTACATTTTTGTTATCTTTATGTGATTTTATAAAAAAGAAAAGGACTCTTACCCACTCTTCTTTTTCTAAAGAATTGTATCTGAAATGGAATAATGAAAATAAATGCGAACTAGGATTTAATGTATAAATATTTGTTAAAGCTACTTCTTGAGAGGTTAAAACAAATCATCGAAAAGTCCAAATTCCTCTCTGAGCCTGGAACTTTGTTTGTTTTCTTCTTTCCTGAAATAAATATGCTTTGTTTAGGGGCTTCATGTAGAATTTGCTTTTCTGATATTTTTCCTGGAATTCCCAGACAACCCTTAAGTTATTTTCACAAAAGCATTCAGTTGTTCTTTTCTATGACTTAAAGGGAGTTTAAATGTATCTTGCTGATCCTTTTTCTTTCATGGGCATGTCTGTCATGGCAACATTGATTAACCTGATCACAGCTGTAACTTTAATCATTTTAGCAAAGTTGCTATGTGAAGTTGAAACCTTCAGATCATGTGGCAGTAGTTGCCCAGGTAAACTTGGATAAACCTTTTAGCATATCTGAATTCTGTATTGTCTTTTATGGTGTGAGCAGATAAGGCTCACATCATATATCAATACACATTGTGGAACAGGATTCAGGTGTAAGGAGAGAGCATCTTGAGCCCATCTTTCATGTGATATATCCCACAGCTATGTATAATGTCTTAGATTTATAGAGAATCAACTATTCCATAGAACAACGTGTCAACTAACCTCAGCCAGTTGCTGTAACCTTAGAGTATAAACTGCATGGGAAGTTCTTTATGGCTGATAGTTGAAGGACTTTTTGCCTGAATTCAACTATATTATATGTAATATATAATTAACTGTAATGGAAATTCTTCATTCTTGATATTGTTTTTACCATTATATTCCTTTGGTAACAACATTTTGGCAAAATGAACAGTGTTCCAAATTGAGCATTTTCTTTCATTTTTATGATCCTCATGAGGGAACCTTGGGAAACAGATTTCTTTTTAGTATGACTTTCTTTTTGACATTTTAGAACCATAATACCATTATGGGAAATTTTTTTAACGCAATAGCCTTTCTTTTGAATATTTCTTTTTCCTGAAGACTGTTTTCTCTTGGATTTTTCTCAGCGAGTATTTTGATATTTATGGCCTAAGTGTTTCAGTAAATGCAAGGAAACAATGTTCACTGGTAAGGCTAAGAAGGAATATGAGAAATTTGTGGTTTTAGGTTCAATTAAGCTGTTTGAGATTAACGTCTATAGCCTAGATTCAAAATGAGACATGGGAAAAAAATAAAAGATAGGTAAAGAACATTCCAGATGGAAAAATGACCCCTGGACTCCCATGTCTTATCAGGGTATAGATTATCTGCAGCAAATTTTGGGTTCTGAATAACTTTCATCTATCCATCCTTTATATTCTGAAATAAAATCTCTTCAAACAGATAGTTTGTGGTCAGGGGATGACAACAGGCAGTTCTATCTGCCCAGGAAAGATGACTTCTGTAATAGCAACAAAGGATTTAAAATGTAACACAGAATGCATTTATTCCTTATGTAATGATTTTTCAGTGAGATTGGTAGGGGATAAGATTTCATTCCATTGTCATTCATAGACCCATTGTCATTCATAGATCCATTGTCAATCATAGATCCATTGTCATTCATAGATCTATTGTCATTCATAGATCCATCGTCATTCATAGGTCCATTGTCATTCATAGATCCATTGTCATTCATAGATCCATTGTCATCATTCATAGATCCAGAGTCCTTCCAACTGTGTCCCCTCCTGTTTGAGGTGCCTTGAGTTGCTTCTACTCAGTTGGCTGATAAGGAAATGGATGAGCATCTCGTCCTCTGGGAGTTTTTGATTCAGTCCAAAAATATTGGCACCTATCAAAACCTCACAGTTTTGTGTTATGGTGTATGTCTGCAACTGCAAAATAGACTGAACATTTTAGCTGTGCTCCCAGGAAGAATAAAATAATGTGAGCATTTATTGAATTTTTACTTGAGCCAGTATTGTTCTGAGTCAATTTATTAATTCAATCCTGTATTAGTCACTTTTCTGTTGCTGTGATAAAACCACAATGACCAAAGGAACTTATAAAAAGGAAACATTTATTTGAACTTATGATTGATGGTTCCAGGGAATTAGAGTCCATTGTGGTGGGAGGCATGCTGGCCTGAGCAGAAAACCAAGGTTCACATCTCACAATGAGTACAGGAAGTCAAGAGAGAGCAACTGGAGCCTGCAAGGCTTGTTAAACTCACTAAGTCTGTCCCCAATGACATACTTCCTCCAGCGTCGCCACACCTTCTAAGATCTCCCAGAACAGTGCCACCAACTGGGGACAAAATGTCTGAATAGTTAAAGCCTATGGGGGACACTCTCATTCAAACCACCACATTCTACTCCTTGGCCCCCACAGGCTCATGACCATATAAAATACAAAATGCATTTAGTCCAACCTTAAAAGTCCCCATAGTCTTTACCATTCTCAATTCCATTCAAAAGTCTACAGTCCAAAGTCTCTTCTGAGACTCAGGCTAATCTCTTGACTGTAAGCTCCTGTAAAATCAAAAGACAAATTACATACTGCCAACATAGACTGGAGCCGAATACACATTCCAATTCCCAAAGGCAGGAATAGAGGCATAGTGAGGGAATACTGGACCAAAACAAGACTGAAAATCAGCAGGGCAAACACCAAGTTCAGTAGCTCCATGAGCGACTTCTGGGACTTTACTTCCAAAGGGCTTAGATGGTTCAGGTCTTCCAGCTTTGCTTGCAACATACATCTCTTCCTTATGCTGGTACCACTCCCTGTATGCAGTTTTCCTTGGCAAATATCTCACATCTCTGGCATCTTGAATGTCTTCTTGGGGTCTCTACTGCTAACCAGACTTCACACTCATAGCTTCATGCAATGGCCTATCAGGGCCTTCTTTATGCAGGGACACCCCTGCTGCTCTCTGCCTGGCCTTGGCAGCTCTCTGAAACTGTGGAGGAAGAACTGATGACCCCTTCTCTCTTGCATCCTTCATGCCTCTAAAGCCAGAAACACGTGAATGAAACTGCAGAGTTTGGCTGCAAGTTCAGGATGGACTCTGTCCTACTTCAACCACATTTGCAACTTTTCTCTGCCCTTTCAGTATTTTCCTTTCAAAAGCTGGAGGCTTAGCTAGGTATGGTGTTTCCCTGAAGGTACTGTTTCTGTTACTTACTTGTAAATCTGGAGGCTCCCCCTTAATCACTTTAATCTCACCTTTTCCATTGTTTATTTGTAAATATCTAGGCCTCTCCTTAATCACTTTAATCTCCTTATCAAAGGGAGCTTCTCCTTCACATGCATTGGTTCCACCCTTAATCTTCCTAGTGCACTTGTCATATCCAAACTGTACATTCTGCATTTCTTTCTGCTCCATCTTCTCTTTTTCACTGTGGATCTGCACAATATTCACCAGTAATAGCCATGCCACCATTTCTACATTAGGTTGTCTTGAAATATGTTCTGCCAAAGACATTAGTCCATTGCTTTTCCACTTAGCCTCAGGCAAGCATTTAGGCTGTGGGCAAACTCTAGCCAGACTTTTTGACAAAATATCCCAGTTGCTGCTTAAGTCTTTATTTTCCTCTGGAAATACATTTTTTCAGCATTGCTTTCTTCTAGACTTCTATTAGAATGGCCTGTTAATCTCTGCTTACAGCAGTCAACAGCTTTTCTAGCCCAAAGTTCCAAAGTCTTCCACATTTCTCCAAACACACACAAGGTCAGGTTCTTCACAGCCAACAGCCCACTCTCTGGTACCAAATATTGTATTAGTCACTTTTGTTGTTGTGATAAACCCACCATGACCAAGGGAACTTATAAATGGAAGAGTTTATTTGAGCTTATGATTCATGTTTCCAGGGAATTAGAGTCCATTGTGGCGGGAGGCATGGTGGCCTGAGCAGAAAAGTGAGGTTCACATCTTGCAATGAGCACATGAAGTCAAGAGAGAGCAATTGGAGTCTGCAAGGTTTGTTAAACTCACTAAGCCTGCCACCAATGGTGTACTTCCTCCAGCATGGCCACACCTTCTAAGACCTTCCAGAACAGTTCCACCAACTGGGGACAAAAATACTTTTTTTTTTGGTCTTTTTGAGACAGGGTCTCCCTTTAGTCCTAGCTGGCCTGCAACTCAATCTGTAGACCAGGCTGGCTTTGAACTCACAGAGATCCACCTGCCCTTGCCTCCCGAGTGTTGGCATTAGTATATACTCAGACATTATGCCGGGCGTGCACCACCATGCCCGGCAAAATGTCTGAGTACTTAAAGGACACTCTCATTCAAACCATCACAAATCCTTATAGAAATCTGAAGAAATAAGTATTTTAATTGTTGGAAACAGGATATTGAACCATGAAGAAGCTACTTAATTTGGGTAAGGAAGAGAACTAATAAGTGACTGAACCAGGACATGTGATCAAGTAATCTGAGATGAGCATCCACTTCTTAACTTCTACATTCTGCTTCCATGTATACAGACAGACTTTACAGAATTGTTTCACTAGTGCTGTAATGTAGAAGAAGTAAATGACATGTTAAAATGATCTTATCATATAGGCTTGTAAAAGGAGAATATCTAGGACTGGCAAATGGTTGTGTAAAGCAGTGAGAGTGACATTCAATGAGAGTGACATTTAAACCCAAGCCTTCCATCATGGTTGTTCCCTTTGCCCTCATTTTCCTACTTTTTTAAAAGAAAGCTCTGAGATGAAAAAGGGGTGTGAAGCCAAAACACATTTATCATGATGTTATTTTATTTATTTGTTTTATATTTTAAGTTACATTTTAATTCTCTCTCTTTCTCTCTCTTTCTTTCTCTGTATGAAGGTGCCATGATAAAATATGGATGTGGATACCAGGAGACTGACCTCAAGTTTTCAGGCTTGCAGTCAAGCACTTTTGCCTGCTGAGCCATCCCTCTGTCCTTTGCAATGAAATTTTAAATAATAAAACTTTGGAAACTTTCTAACTGTGAGATAGTTAAGTATAGGTTAAAAAATTTCGAGATATGTATAATAGATTATTCTGTAGCTAATAAAGATAAGAATGCATATGCATACTTAGAACATAAAATATATGGTTACTATTTATGAACACATAAATTAAAAATTAAAATACATTAGGAAAATATTTTTGTTTTTAAAAGTGTATGATTGCTTGAAAATCTTGAAAATGAATTCTCGACCTCCATAGAGCTAAGCTTGAGCAGTGACTACTCCTGATCTACATGCCTAAAAATTGTATTTACATTTTAAATCATTGTTGTATCAAAATACCATATTTTGGTAGCTGCAAAATAATTAAATTGAGACTTTTCTTCTGAACAAAACAGTAACTAGTTTACTGTTGATATGGGTTACTCTAGGTGGTAGTATTTGACTTTTAAAAGTTACTCATTTTTTATATAAAACCATCTCACTTATAGGATATAAAAGAGAAATCCTTAAATGGTAATGTTAAAAAGTAGAAGCATTTGTTCAGCATAGAGAGTGATAGAAAGATGTGCACATTTATTATAAAGGTCACGAAACCTCTGGAATTTCCAGGGAACCATATTTGTCTTCAGGCACTCAGCTGCCACACACTCACCCATCCCTTTATACATCTACTTCATACTAACCCAACCTGGTGGGGGGTAAACAATGAGAAAGGTGCAACCTGTGTTATTCAAAAATGTATGCAGGGCTGGAGAGGTCGAGAAGTTAAGAGCACTGGCTGCTCTTACAGAGAACCCAAGTTCAGTTCCCAGAACTCACGCAGGACTTATTAAGAACCCATAACTCCATTTCCAGGGGATGTGACACACTTGTCTGGCCTCCATGGGTATTGTATGCACATTGTGCATTTACATGTATGCAGGCAAAATTCTTACCCACACAAAAATTATAGTAAATAAAATTTAAGAAGAAATAAATACATGCACATAGCAAGAGCAGAAAGAGACTGCATATATCCCTAGTGCTGAGAAATCACATTCAAAGAGTCTCCCAGGTAGCATAGCTTTGTGTGAAGTAAATTAGTACAAAGTATAGGTGTTTTCAATTGCATTTTTTGGTAACTATCCACTTTAAATTATTCAGTGGTGGCAAAAAGTAGATTCCAATTTTAATAGTTTAGATTTTTTTATTTCAAATCTCTAAAAATATTTTAAACTAGAAGGATCTATGAGGAAGACAGAGATTCTTCTGAAATAGCTCCATGGCTAACTTCCCGGGAAGCCTTGAGTTAAGGAAGAAAGGATACATAGCATTTCCATTTGCTCATGGTACATATTGGAGACCCTGGAAAATAAGGACACAAGTTTATTTCAGTTCAACACACATATATCGTAATTGTGTTATTATATTTATCATAATTGCATTATAGCATGTAGAAGCATCTCGGAAGGATGCTCAGTAGTTAACAACCCCATTTCTGCCTTCCCCTACGTAGAGTGTACCTGGGGCTGTTTAGGCCCAGAATACTGTGCTATAATTGTCTATTTATTCCTCGAGACTTTGTTCTTGAGGCCAGAGATCAGTACAAACTCTTAAGCAATGCATATAGTCCCAGGAAAATATGCCAGAAGTTAAATTGCATGCCACTGCCAGTGAAAATTAGTGACTGTGTGTGTGTGTGTGTGTGTGTGTGAATGAGTGTGAGAGAGAGAGAGGGAGAAGAGAGTGTGATTGAGTTAGTATGTGTGTGTGAGGGAGAGAGAGAGAGAGAGAGAGAGAGAGAGAAAGTGTGTGTATGAGAGGAGAGAGTGTGTGTGTTGGGTAGTCTCATCTAGCCAATCATATAAAGCAATGTCAGGAAATCAAAATCCACAAAGCAATTGTGGACTTGATTATTCAGACAATCAAATACTGTCTTTACTATAGAACACCAGTTTTCCATAGGCTTTCCTTTACAGACTATCCTAGAGAATTGAATCTCCATTCACTTTTCAGAATGCTTTGGCTATGGATATTAAGTTTTCTGTAGGTAGGCCCTGTTGGTGAGAGAGCAGAGACTTTTCAACAGAAAGGAAGGTGACCTCAAAGATCAATCAGAGGAGGAGTAGTTACCTTGCATGTGAGAACTTTAAAAATAGGCTGAAAGAATACATAAAAAATAATTCATTTAATCATTTGTTCAAATATTTAGCACACATCTGGCAGAGGGATATAAAATACAAGAGCAGAGACATAAAAAATCCATGCTTAAACTCAAAAGCTTCTGTACATCAAAAGAAACAATCAAGGAAATGAAGAGAAATCCCACAGAGTGGGAGGAAACCTTCACTGCAGAAACATCTGTCAAGCATTGATTTCCAGAATATATAAACTACTCAAAAAACAAAGAAGAAAGAAAACAAATGACCCACTCAATAGATGGAGCAAAGAGTTGAACAGAGACTTCACAAGTGAGGAATTAGAGATGGCTAAGAAACATCTTAAGAAGTGTTCAACATCACTAATCATTAAGGTTGTACAAATCAAAACCACTTTAAGATATCATCTTAATCCAATAAGACTGGCTAAGATCAAGAAAACAAATGATACCAAGTGCTGAAGAGGTTGTGGGGAAAGGGGAACACTCATCCACTGCTGGTGGGAATGTAAACTTATGCAGCCACTATAGAAAGCAGTGTAGAGAACCCTTGGAAGACTTGGAATGAACTTGTCACCTGACCCAGCCATACCACTCCTAGGCATGTACCCTCAAGACTCACCCCACTGCAGAGATACATGCACATCCATGTTTATTTCAGCTCTCTTCACAATATTAAGGAGCTGGATCCAACCCAAATGCCCCTCAACTGATGAGTGGATAGAGAAAATGTGGTACATCTATAGTATGGAGTTCTATGCAGCATTAAAGAAAGATGACATCTTGAGCTTTGCAGGAAAATGGCTGGAGCTAGAAGACATCATGTTGAGTGATGTAACACAGTCCCAGAAAAATAAACAACGAATGGTATCCCTCATCTGTGGATGCTAGTGTCAATTACCTAGTTGTATTTCTTGTGCACGGCCCCTTGAGCTTTTGTCCAAGCAGTTGGGAGTGATGCATATTGGAAATAACAACAACAACAACAACAACAACAACAGAAAGGACTGCATCAAAGAACTGACTGGAACAGTGAACATCTGCTCAAAACAGTCAGCTTCCACATGAAGAATTTTGAGAAAGACTGAGAAAGAGATGAAAAGCATGTTTGGCAGAATACATGAGCTCTGGTGGGGTGGGGAACACGGGTCTAGATTTGATAATCTTGTACAAAATATATATAAAAAATAAGCAAAACAAAACAAAACAAAACAAAAATCCATGCATTTAGGTTCCATGCACATACATTTTCTTTAATGAACTGGGCATGCCATGTTGAAGAGTAAAAAAAGATTCCTGAAATAAGAGAGTGCTTGACTAACTCAAGTGTTGAAGATGTTGCCTAAGGAAAGGATCGCTGTGCTGACACTAGTGAGACAAATTTTCAATTTTGGCTCTGCTGTACTAAGCCAGTAACTGAAGACTAACCCTCTCATCTGCAAAATGGGGGTTAATAATAACTACCATACATGATTGAGATAAAACATTTGATCACCTAGAACATCACTCTGGTACACAGAGATACACTGTGCAATGATTGATATTTGAGCTGTTGCTCTTCACAGTAAGTTATTAGAGGTGTGGGGAGCTTTATTTGCATAATGACCTCTAGATGATGCTTTAGCAACATAAAAAATTGTGAGAGGGTGCTCGTCTGTGAGAAGGAACATGGTATATATCAAGTGTCCAACTAGTATATGAAGTCTAGCTATGGTCACAGCCTTATGTCCTATAGGAAGCCAGAGAATTGGTAGTGGTGAGGTTTGTGTGGATCCCAAAAGTTGTTACAGATCTGTGGGAGTTGTTTGTATTTATTCTTTAAGAAGTGTAGAAACAAGTAATCAGAGGAGGAAGTACATAAACAGGGCCAACTCTAAAAGAAAAAAAAATGTGTGTTTACGTTGACCTCTGTTACTAGTAGCAGAAAACAAATCCAACATAATTTACCTCTGCATTGGCAGGTACAGTAACCAGGGCTGTGGAAGTCTATGAGGGGGAGACATTTTTAGAAAAATTCAACTGAAAACAATCAATAAGAAGACAGTTTTTTTCTTTAAAACCCTGGAAAGGTTGGCAAAGTTGGCTGTAAACCAGCAAACATCTTATTTATGTCACTTCTTCTCAATTCCATGCCCATGGCAGACATTACTAATTGATTATGCCACTTTTCCCTGATGAGATTGGTGATGAGTACAGAAACATTTTTTGTCATGACCTGTCAGACGGCTAGTTCAAAATCACAGGAATTGATGTGTGGGAAAAAAGCTCAGCCCTAGGCATGGATTGTCACTCTGCTGAATGGTTTTTGTTTTGTTTTGTTTTGTTCCCTAGTATGGCAGGACATGAAATCTAAAATGCTCTTTTGGAAGTCTATGCCTTACTTGCATTATGTGTTGGTGACCATGAATCAGCTTTTGTGGCCCTGTTCCACATTCTTCAGTTCTGTGTCCTGGAATTGAGGCTCACATATTAGATCTGACTTGGGACATAGCAAATAGATTGGCAGAAAAAAAAGAAAGTGACTTCTCTTGCTGCCTTTTGTCTGTTGCTGTGTGTCAAATTCACTCAGATCCAAATGTTCAGATTTTATATCATGAGGCCAAGCCGATACCAGTGAGATGGGGATGTGTACTGTTCCCAAAAGATGGAACAATTTCTGAGACCGTTCCCTTCTCTTACAGGAAAGAGAAGAAACAGTGATGCAGTCAAAAAAGTCTTTTCTGGTCATCTTCTAGAGTGCCCTTATGTACTAATTGGCCACAGCTGACAACTAGGTTCATTTCAGATTTACTCCTCAGTGGCAGTGAAGGAAACAAAAGAATGTATTCAAAGCTCAGTTTAGACATTTTCTGTCCAATTTAACCCAGTTCTTAAATATTGTGATAGTATCTTCTGTTTTAGAAAATTCTACAAAGTTAAAAAAATTATTTACCTCATTTGTTTTGTGTGCATGTCTTCATGTGTATCTGTGTGTATATGTTTGTGTCCAAGCATGTGCTGGTTAGTTTTAGTCAACTTGATACAAACTAGAGTTTCTCAGGAAGAGGATACCTCAGCTGAGAAACAGCCTCCATAAGACTTCGTCTCTGGCTACATCTGCGTAGAATTTTCTCAACTGCTAATTGAGTCAGGAAGGCTTGGTGAACTGTGGGCAGTACAATACCTGTGCAGGTGGTACATGAGGAAGCAAGCCAATAGTCAGCCTCCATGATCTCTGCTTCACTTTCTCCCTCCACATTTCCGTTTGAGCTCCTGCCCTAGTTTTCCTAGTTGATGCACCATAACCTGTAAGCAGAAAGAAATCCTTTCCTCCCCCAGTTGGTTTTTGTCAGTATTTCATCACAGCAACAGAAAGCAATGCTAATGCATGGATCATGCACACGGAGACTAGAGGATATTTTGGGACCCAATTCCCTTTTGCTTTTTAGGGATCCAGGGATCAACTCAGGTGATCAGGCCTGTTCATAAGCATCTTTAAGCATTGATTCATCTTTCAGTCTCTTTTACATACTTAATAGTAGGATGTGATTAAGCCAGTTAACTTAATCCAAATGGAGGAATGCCACTTGTGTTTTAGCTCTTGTTTACTCATTCTCAACCCTCATAGTTTGAAACTCTTCACAAAAAACATACTTGGTATCAGAAACACACCACTTATTCTTTGTGCATGCTTCTCCTTCTGCCTAAATCACACTTCCTACTATAAAATATTTGCATAGATTTGTCTTGTCCTCATCCATCTTGTATTCCTGTTCTCACCATCAAGTGCCACTTGACATTGCTAAGAAAGTACCAACAGCATATTTTCCATCCTACCTTCAGGTCACAACATCAGCTGACCCCAGTCTCTAAACTTGCCAGCAACCTAAAGATAAAATAAATCTTTTATGCTTGGGTGGATGCTGCCTTGCCAGGGGCTTGGCCTCCCACCTTGGCTACCAGAGAGAAGAGCAGTGTGTGTGGATAGAGAGACAGAAAGGCAGCCTGCAAACTCAGCAGACAGGTAAGGGTCCTGTGCCTGGGCCAGAGGAGTAAAAGCCCCATACCCCCAGCACCCCCCCCCCACACGCTCAAGCTACTGGTACTGTGGTGGAGATGATAACTTGCTGGTGCTGTGGTTGGGACTATCCAGCAGGTACAATGTCAGTTATTCTAGGCTGCAAAGCTAACACTGAGGAAGAAACTGGCAGGAATCAGAGTGAGAGAACAACCAGTACTCCAAATTAATATTACATATTAGCACCAGAATCCAAACAGACAAACAAAAAACATCAAATCCACATGCCAAAGACACAATGGAAAAACAACGATATGGGAAAAGCTTATAATAAATCCCCACCAAACTGTACCAGTCCTGTAGAAGAGCCAGACAACAAGATCTTCCTGGAAGGAAACCAAGGTACCAACCTTAGAAGAACAATTGTAGTCATATTCAAAGAAATCAAAGAATATAAAGAACAAATCAGAAAACTAAGGGGAGAGAATGAAAACCTCAGGAAATAACTAGAAGGAAAAAAAATGATAAACTCTGGAAAGAATGAGAGGGAGAGAATGACAAACTCCAAAAAGAACCAGAGGAAGAGAAATACAAACTCTGAAAAGAACTAGAGGGAGAGAATAACAAACTCCTGAAGGAAGTGAAAACACTGAAAAGATCTCAGGCTGAAAAGAAAAAAACCTGACCTGCGAAGCAAGGCACTACAAGAAGAAAATCAAAAGCTTGAAAAGGAAGTGGAAATACTGAAGAAATCACAGGATGAAATGAAAAAGGGAAAAAAAGAAATGAAAAAGGAAATTGAACATTCATCCAATCAGCAGGAAAGGATGGGAAAAAGCCTCAGAAGCAGAATGGATGAAGCAGAAAAAAGAATATCAGAGCTACAGAGTATCTTGGTGCAACTAGAATCCTCAGAGGCAGGCGGATCTTTGTCAGTTCAAGGCCAGCCTGGTCTACAGAGTGAGTTCCAGGACAGCCAGGGATACAGGGAGACCCTGTCTTGAAAAGACAGAAAAAAAAAGATTATGAATAATTAAAAAAATACAAGAGTGGAACAAACAGGAACTGTGGAACACTATGAAAAGACAAAATCTCTGCATCATAGGGATAGAGGAATGAGAAGAATCCCAAGAGAATTGTATTGATCAGATCTTCAACAGAATAGAAGAAAATTTCCCCGAACTGAAAAAAGACAAACCCATACAAATACAAGAAGCACATAGAGCACCAAATAGGCAAGACCAGAAGAGAAATTCCCATGCCATATCATAGTTAAAGCACTAGATGCTCAAAACAAAGACAAAGTACTGAAAAACGCAAGAGAAAAACAAGTTACGTATAGGGGGAAACCCATTAGAATTACAGCTGACTTCTCAGTGCAAACTATGAAAGCAAGAAGAACATGGACCAAAGTATTCTCAGTGCTAAATAACTTTAGATGCCAACCCAAGATTACTATAGCCAGCAAAAATGTCAATTATAGTTGAAGGAGAAAGAAAAATCTTTCATGACATAAACAAAATGAAAGAACACATGTCAAAAAACCCAACACATCATAAAATACTCAAAGTAAATTGAAAGAACAGAGGAAAGGAGCAATTATCCCCAAGCAACTAAAGAGAGAAATTGACAAAAGCATAACAGAGTAAACACAAACCTAGACCAATAATGCAAACAAAAAATAAGTTGAAAGGAAACAACACACATCTCTCAATAATAACCTTAAATATTAATGGTCTAAACTCCCCAATCAAAAGACACAGACTGTGAGAATGGATTAGGTATTAGAATTCATCTATATGTTGTCTAAAAGAAACCTATCTCACTCTCAAGGATGGACACCACTATAGAATGAAAGGATGGAAAAAATATTCCAAGCAAATGGTACCAAAAAGCAAGCAGGGGTTGCTTTTCTAATATCAAACAAAATAGACCCCAGAGTAAAATTAGTCAGAAAAGACAAAGAAGGACATTATACCCTTATCAATGGAACAATAAACCAGGGAGATTTCACAATCTTAAATGTTCGTGCACCAAACTTTATAAACACAATCCTTCAGGACCTCAAGACACAGATTAATCCCAGCACAGTAATAGTGGGGGCCCTCAGTACCCCAATGAGTCCCTTGGATAGGTCAGCCGGACAAAAAATAAACAATACAATACACCAAATAGACCTCACAGATATCTACAGAATATTCCACCCAAATACCAGAGAATATACTTTCTACTCAGTGCCCCATGGAACCTTCTCCAAAATTGACCACATACTGGGACACAAATGCAATCTCAACAAATACAAAAGGATTAAAATTATTTCATGCATTCCATCAGACCACAGTGCATTAAAGCTCAACATGAACACCAGGATAAGTCCTACTAGCTACAAGAACACATGGAGACTAAACCCAACATAATCCTGGATAATAATGAATGGGTCAGGGAAGAAATAAAGAATGAAATAAAAGCATTCATGGATCTAAATGAAAAAGACAATACAACACAACAAAACCTATAAGATACATTAAAAGCAGTCCAAAGAGGGGAATTTATAGCCCTGACTGCCCACATTAAAAAACAAAACAAAACAAAACAAAACAAAAAACAACAGAAAGGGAACAAATAAAAGAGCTAACGATGTGGCTAAAAACACTTGAGAGACAACAACAAATGAACCCTAAACCCAACAGACAGGAAGAAATAACAAAGATCAGAGCAAAATTCAATGAAATAGAAACAAAGGAAACAATACAAAATATCAATGAATCCAAAAGCTGGTTCTTTGAAAAGATAGATAAAAAAATAGACAGACCTCTAGCTCAGCTAACCAAAAGAAAGAAAGAGCAACTCCAAATCAATGGCATTTGTGATGAAAGGGGAAACATCACAACAGATAAAGAAAAGATCCAGACAATCTTACAAGAATACTTCAAAAACCTATACTCTACTAAATTTGAAAACCTAAGAGAAATGGATGAATATCTGAAATACTGTGAACCAACAAAGCTTAACCAAGAAGATATTGACACTTTAAACAGACCCATAATATCTGAGGAAATTGAATATGTAAGGACCTGGGTTCAATCCCCAGCACCCACATGGCAGCTGAGAACCATCTTTAACTCCAGTTTCAGGAGAATCTGACTCCCTCTTATGACCTCCGTGGCATTGCACGACACGAGTGCACAAACCTACATGCAGACAGTACACTCATACACATACCAAATAAATAAAAATTTTAAAAAATGTTAAAAAAAGATGGATGGACCATGGAGAATGACAGACAGTTGATTATTGAAAGCTACTTGACTGAGTGACAACAGTCGCGGCTGTTGTACCCATGTGGTCTCCTTACTTGAGAAGATTCTGGCACCTGGTGTGCAGCTATTGATCTGGCAAATGGTTTCTTCTCAGTACCAGTTCATAAGGACCACCAGAAGCAATTTGCTTTCAGCTGGCAAGGCCAACAGTATACCTTTACTGTCCTACTTCAAGGTTATATTAACTCTCCAGCTTTTTGCCATAACTTATTTGAAGGGATATTGATCACCTGACTCTTCCACAAAATATCACACTGGTCACTATATTGCTAACGTTATGCTGACTGGAACCAGTGAACAGGACATAGTAACCAGTCTGGACTTGCTAAAGCCAATGAGAGGATGGGAAATAAGTCCAACTAAAATTCAAGGGCCGTCTACCTCAGTGAAATTTCAAGGAGTTCAGTGGTGTGGGGCATGCAGAGACATTTCTTCTAAGGTGAAGGATAAACTCTTGCACCTGACCCCTCCTTCCCTCAGGGAAGAAGCACAACGCTTAGTGGACCTCTTTGGATTATTCGCTAAGCATTGTGGAAGCTGTACATTCTTCATCTGGGTGTGTTACTAAGACTCAGAAGGCAGCTAGCTTGAAGTGGGGCCTGGAACAGGAAAAGGCTCTTCAACAGATCCAGGCTGCTGTGCAGGCTACTCTGGCCCCTTGGACCTGACGATCCAGTGGACCTGATGGTGCTTGAGGTATCAATGGCAGTTAGAGATGGTGTCTGACAGGCATGGAGAATCACAGAAAAGGCCGTTGGGATTTTGGAGTAAGGCTCTACCTTCATCTGCAGACAACTATTTTAAGAGATAGCTTTTAGCTTGCTATTGGGCCTTAGAGGAAAGTGAATGCTTGACAATGGGCCACCAATTCAACATGTGACCTGAGCTGCCCTTCATGAATTAGGTGTTATGTGAGCCAACAAGCTGTAAAGTAGGACATACACAGCCACAAGCCATTATCAAATGGAAGTGGTATATATGTGATCCAGCCCTATCAGGCCCTGAGAGCACAAGCAAGCTACCTTAAGTTGCCCAAGTGCCTATGGTTTCCACTCCTGTTACAATGCCTTTTGTGCTCAAGCATGCACCTATG
Organism: Rhizomys pruinosus; assembly: GCA_009823505.1. NCBI lineage: Eukaryota > Metazoa > Chordata > Mammalia > Rodentia > Spalacidae > Rhizomys > Rhizomys pruinosus. The sequence goes on along the minus strand of VZQC01004753.1, from coordinate 139,556 downwards.
GCTTCATGGGATGTACCCTATGATCAGTTGACTGAGGAAAAGAACACTAGGGTTTGGTCTACTGATGGTTCTGCATGCTATGCAGGCACCACCCAGAAGTGGACAGCTGCAATACCAGAGCCAATTTCTGGGACAATCCTGAAGGACACTGGTGAAGGAAAGTCTTCACAGTGGACAGAACTAAGGCCAGTGCACATGGTTGTGCATTTGCCTAGAAGGAGAAATTGCCAGAGGTTTGATTATATACTGATTCATGGGCTGTAGTCAATGGATTTGGCTGGATGGTCAGGGACTTGGAAGGAGCATGACTGGAAAATTGGTGAGAAAGACATTTGGGGAAGAAGCATGTGGATAGAGCTCTCCGAATGGGCCAAGGATGTGAAGATACTTGTAAATGCTTGTCGAAAGGTGATCTCAGCAGTGGATGCACTCAATAATCAAGTCAGCCTCTTTCTCCAGTTGTCTCCATCATTGCTCAAAGGGCCCACGAACAAAGTGGTCATGGTGGCAGAGATGGAGGTTAAGCATGGACTTCCACTCACCAAGGCTGTCATAGCTACAGTTGTTGCTGAGTGCCAGATTTGCCAACAGCAGAGACCAACATTGGCCCCCAATATGGCCCTATTCCCTGGAGTGACCAGGCAGCAACCTGGTGGCAGGTTGACTTATAAATATCAGCTTAGGCCACATGACCAGTTGGAGAAAGCTGGATTGGAATTGACATGAATATTTTTGTCCTATTTGGTTAAGAATATGCTTGTGCATATAATATATATTATATATATAGCAGATATTTGCATTATTCCTTTTGAATGTGTAATTGAGATAAATGTTGTAAACCTATATTATCATATTTAGGTTTTGAGATACTGAAGGACTAAGTATTCCTCAAAGACCTTACCACCTAAGATAGATAATGCATTGTGATTGCACATGAGATAAGTTATATCATGTTAGGTGGAATTATGACCCTGCCATTGTTTTCATTAAGCATGACATAAAGGAGATGTGACAAGGGGTGGACTTATGATGGCCAATCCTTGGAGTCAACTTGAGTGGATGTGGAATTAACTAAAATGAGAGAAAGACCTTTGCATTGGATCATGTGAAGCTGGAAGATGTCCCGTAAATGTGGGCGGTCCCTTCTGATGGCAGCCCACATCAAAGGCCATGGCAGAAGGGAGCTCGTGCGTTATGCTGTTTGCCTCCTCTCTCACTGGTGAGTTTGTCTTGCTGCTATGACCAACTCCTTGAGTTCAAAGGGTCAGCCCCAGATTGGGACATCCAGCCTTGTGGACTGAGAAACTACTCTCCAGTGTGGGGCAGCCACTGTTGGACTACTCAGACTCTATTCTGTAAGCTAATTTAATAAATCCATACACACACACATATATATATATAGAGATATAGATAATATAATATATATATATAGTATAAAAAAGAAGAATACAAATACACTCAAAAGATGGGGTAAAGAGCTGAACAGAGACTTCATCAGTGAGGAAGTTAAGAGGCTGAAAGACTGTTCTTAAAATCTTAAAAACTATTCAACATCTTTAATAACTAAGGAAATGGAAATTAAAACCACTCTAAGGTATCATCTCACTCTAATAAGACTGGCTAAGATCAAGAAAACAAAAGACACCAAATGCTGGAGAGGTTGTGGGGAAAGGGGAACACTCATCCATTGCTGTTGGGAATGTAAACTTGTACAACCATTATGGAAAGTAGTGTGGATAACTCTTAAAAGATTCAAAATGAGCCTACTACCTGACCCAGCCATAGCTCTCCTGGGTATATAACCAAAAGACTCATCCTACTGCAAAGATACATGCACATCTATGTTTATTGTAGCTCTCTTCACAATAGTGAAGAGCTGGAACCAACCCAATTGCCTGTCAACTGATGGCTGGATAACAAAAATCTACACAATGGAGTTCTATGCAGCAGTAAAGAAAGATAACATCATGAACTTTGCAGGTAAATGGATAGAACTCAAAGCCATCATGCTAAGTGAAGTAACACAATCCCAGAAAAAAGAACAAAATGCTAATTGTTTCCCTCATTTGTGGATGCAAAGGCCAAATCCCCAGTTGGCAGGCAAGCTGAGCAACTTTTTTATTATACTTCTTTGAATCTGAAAGCAACTGTGCTGTTATAATTTGAATCTCTTAACGGGCTCTAGAATTGACCTATCACTTATATTCAGACATTGTAATTACCATATATGGGTGGAAGATATGTATTCATATTGTAGAGTAATATGAAATTAAAGGGAAAAATGTGAACCCCAAAACATATTTTGGAATTAACATACAGTTTATTTCTGGAGGTCATACTTTTGATACACATGTGTTATTTATATAGGCATAATTTATAGTAATTTAAAGGGGAGGGAACAACAACATAAGAACTGGGTCAAAGAACTGAGTGATACAGTTAAATTCTGCCCCAAACAACAAACCTCTGCAGAAAAAAAATCCTTGGAAAGACTGAAAGATGCAAGGCATGTATGGCAGAATGAATAAACTTGGGTAGAGGGAGGGGCAGGGAGAGGGTAAATTGGACTGAAAAATGATGTATGAAATACACAAAATGTCAATAAAAAAGAAAAGTATCTGACCAAGCCAAGAGTAGCAAGCCAGTAAGCAGTGTTCCTCCACAGTTTCTGGTTCATTTCTGCCTCCAGCTTCCTGCCTTTGAGTTCTTGCCCTGGCTTTCTGAAATTAACAAACAAACAACCCACTTTTTAAAATTTAGCTTATAGGTAGTGCTACCTTGAATGCTTGCAAATCCATATGGACAAATAGTCTCTGTTATAGAATGAGGGAATTAGACATATTGAGTCCCAGGTGGACTTTGCTGTGCTAAATCCTCCTTTCTTAGGTTTTGACTTTGAGAACAATTCCATTGGGTCACTCAGAGTTGGATGCTGCCCTGCCAGCTTCTGTGTGTACTGTGTGTACACAGTGCATATTTCTGCAGGTTTGGTATAGCTGAGTCTTAGTAAATATGAGGTGATGTAATAAATTCTTACTTTAGTTGAATGTCATGTCTTGCAAGTTCTCTACTTGGGTAAGGCCAACAAGAAAAGGGGTTCTTGGAGTTGGAAGACTTTGGCGGAATGGTCTGATGGAGGCAGACCTCTTTCGTTGCTTTCACTGCTTTGTCTTCTCTGTAAGGAAGCATTGTCATAAGGCCTTCACGAGTTTAAAGACTACTTTCTGATTAACAGTAAGGTTCCTTTCTGATTAACAGTAAGGATGTGTGAATCAAGCTGGTCCTTGAAGCACCATAGTTTTCAAATGAAAAACAGGAAAAAATAATAACTCATGGAGTTGTGAGAAGTGGGAATTTCATTGTCCAAGCCCCACCTTAAGCTCCTCCATTGTTAGTTGTTATGCTTGCTGTTGGTTAACAAATTTTTCTTTTTTTTTTTTATCAATGCATATTTCCATAGAATTTTGTGCATCTCATAGATCTTAATTATATTTAAGAGACTCCCCTATCTGCACCCATACAAGTTCCCCCACCATATTTCCTGCATACCATCATATATGTTAAGGCCTATTGAGTCAAGTTTGTCTGTCCAGATGTCCCTTGGTGAAGGTTCATCTACTGGGGTCCAGCCAGTCAGTGTGGTAAATAATATTTTAAATTGACTATTATTAAACATTCAGGAAAATGAAGCAGAGTGGTAGTATATATGTACAAATTTTTAAGGGCATATGATTAAAATTGCTAATAATTCATACTATTTTGTACATAACTTCCTACTTCCAGCAACAGATTACAAATAATCAAGATGAACATTATCATCATTCATAAAGAACAGTGTTTGCTATTCACTTTAGGAAACTAAAAGTGATTTCTGTGAATTTATTTTCACTAAATGTGAAACTACACTCGTTTTAAAAAGCTAGTGTAGATAGACCTTGTTGTAAAGACCCTGAACAGCATGACTAGTAAATGTTACTATAGTCTCACCTCATGTGGCCCTCGAATCATAAGACTGGTTATATCTTAAAAAGTATGTTTGCTTTTTAAATCTTATCTAAGGAAAGGTAGAAGGGTGGAAGTTGAATTTTAATCATATGCTATATCTGGGCAAGGTTGGAGTGGACTGGCATTTTGGTCTTTAGTTTAGTAGAACTGTCTCTCTTAATGACCACTTAGTCGGGGCTTTTGCTACATAGAGTTGGTGCTTTTTAAGTTTACTTTTTTAATACATATTTTTAACTGAAAATTAGTGCACTTCATACATCTTAATCATATTTAGATCTTCCCCCTATTTGCACTCTCTCATAGCCCTCCCCCGAGAATTCCATGCATTCTATCATGTATGCTATGGTCTATCAAGTCAAGTTTGTATATCCCAATGTCCCTTGGTGTAATTTCATCCACTGGAGGCTGGTCAACCTATCTAGCATCATTCCGTTAAAGAAAACTGATTCTCCCTCACCCAGCAGTGATCAGCTGCTCGCAGTTCCTCAGCTAAAGTTGTGGCTTCTGTCCATTTTCTCCCTTCTAATCTGTTTTTTTTTTTTTTTTTTTCTGGTTTGAGTGTTCATGGGTTTTATGCATGCTGTCACCATTATTGTGAGCTCATAAAGCAAGTCAGCAGAAATGATGTTTGATTGCTGCATGAAGAGGACACACAGCCCTGCTTGACTCTCCCCCTCTGAATGAATTAGTGAGTTCTGAGAGATACAAGGTCTGTGATTGCTTTCTCAACAAGCAAGATTCTTCTGTTTTATGAGATGAATGTCAGTAAGAGAGATAACTGTTTCTTAGTTTGGGTTCCCTATCAATGAGGAATTCCAATGTGCAATATGATTGTCATGGCAACCTTTTCTCTGTCTATGTTTTTCAAATTCTAGAATAGTAAAATCACTAGTCTCCCTTTTTACCTTTAAAAGAGATGGTATATTCTAGGATAGGGGATTCATGCTTAAGGGGACTACCTACCAGCAATATTAGGTATGCATGGCACAGATCTGTACTTCATACCTTGGGATGGGCAGTGGAGTAGGAACACAGGTCAGATTATATACTCTAGTTTAGAAGAAATAGCACTAATTTTGGAATTATACTGATCTAAGTTCACACTACAGCTCTTCCACCTTTGACTATGGGTAAATTAGATGATGTCTCTGAGTTTTAGAACATAACTGCTAAAAATTAAATTTACAAAAATAGTAATCCAGGCATGGTGGTGTATACATGTCAATCCCTGGGCTCAAGAGTCAGGAGAATGATCAGTTTAAGGCAAGCTTTATTTACATAACAAGATCTTGCCTCAAAATAACAAAACAAAAACAAAGCAAAAACAAGCAATGTAAATATTATGTTAAGTAGCAGAAATAGCAGTCTATAAAATATTTATGTATAGATGTATTTCATTTTAAACCAATAGAAACTTGTATGATCTAATAGTCTTAGTGATAATAAATTTCATCAAATGTCTATCGTGTGATGAATTGTACTAATTTCTTTATATACATGATCTCATTTAATTTATGTTAATGAAGCTTTCTGGGTTGGATACTATTATTTGACAAATCAAGAACTGGAGAAATGAAAAGTAAATTACTAGAACAGCATGAAGAGGCAATATAATTTCCTGAGACTTCTGAGACTGGTGTAGTTTATTTCTCATACAAATTACTTATGTGGCATTTTCCATGTACTGAGAAGAAGGTAGAGAGACCCGAGAAACAGGTTCTGTTTGCTAAAATGTCAGCCCGGTTGACGGACAAAATGTATGTCTGAATAATGAGTGCTCAGGACTTGTAACAGACAACAGTGATGCTGCCAGGGGCTCAACACAATGGAAAGACTGAGCAAGACTATCTGCTTTCTCTTCTAATCAATTCATTTGGGGACTGATTCTCACTTAGGTAATTGGTATGTACAGCACTAAATTTGGCCTCTGATTTCCTGGATGTGGCCCTCTAATCTACTGCCTAGTACTGGATGTGGCTTCTCATCTGCCGTCTAGTACTGGATATGGCCCTCTCTCTAATCCACTGTCTAGTACTGGATGTGGCCTCTCATCTGCCATCTAGTACTGGATTGGCCCTCTCTGTAATCTACCATCCAGTATTGGATGAAGCCTCTCATCTGCTGTCTAGAACTGGATTGGCCTTCTCTCTAATCTACCATCCAGTACTGGCTGAACTCCCTCGGCCTCATCACCTTTGTTGTTTGTTCACCTCATAGAAGAGTTGTGACAAGTGAGACAAAGTATATCAAGCACCTAGTATAGTTTCTGTAGCCAGATATAGACTTCATCATCATCACCATATGTTCTAGTTTGTCTTCCAATGCTGTGACAAAACACTCTGACTGACGCCAACTTGGGGAGGAAAGGGTTTATTCAGCTTAAATCTCCTGTGTCACAGTTCATCACTTAGGGAGCCCAAGGCAGGAACTCAGGGCAGGAACCTGGAGGCAGGAGCTGAAGCACAGGCCATGGAGGAATGCTGTTCACTGGCTTGCTCCCCTGGCTCATGCCCTTTTTATAGGACAGCCTGCCTTTTTATAGGATACACAACAACCTGCCCAGGGTTGTGTACCACTAATTGTGGGCTGGGCCCTCCCACACTGCTGGACAATCAGACAATACTCCACAGATGTGGCCACAGGCCAATCCAATGGAGCCAATTCCCCAACTGAGGCTCCCTCAACCCAGGTGTGTCAAGTTGACACTAAAGCTATCCAGCACAATTGACCCCTTGTCAACTTGACACACAAAACACATCACTATTAAACCACCACCTTTCCAGTTCTTATCCCCAAAGTATGATGTTAACATTAATCACAACCTAAGACAGTACAACCTTAAAAGCCCCACAGTCCTTAAAATGTCCAAACACTTAAAAGTCCAGTCTATTAAAAGTCTCTTAACTGTGGGCTGCTGTAAAATCCAAAACAAGTACTGTCTTATTTCAAAGGGAAGAATCAGGCACTCTCAAACAAAACCTAAGTCCAGCAAGTAGCTCAAGGCTGGACACCTGGGATTCACTCACGATCTTCTGGGCTCCAAAGGGTCTCGGCAGCTCCCCCTCTCCGACTCTGCCGTCCGTGGCACACTCATCTCGCAGGCCCAGGCCGACTCCATTCTACACCTACCGCTGCTCTTGGTGGTCGTCCCAGGGTACCGGCATCTCCAAAAAGCTGGGGTCGCTACTGAAACTGAGGCAGCACCTTCACCAATGGTCTCTTCTGACCTCTCCTGGTGCAAAGCCTCAGCTTCTCTCCATGACCCCTGCAATCCTGGGGTCTTCACTGCAACCGAGGTGCACTTCCACCAATGGTCTTTCCTGACCTCTCACAGTGCCAAGCCTCGGCTGCTCTCTGTGACCCCCTCAAATTTCAACACCAGAACCATATAGGAGACTCTTACACATTACCAAGTCCTGCTTCTGGCTTGAGATGGAGGCTCAGGCCCCTTCTGGATCACAGCTTCTGTGTGCTGACCCTGAAGAAATTCTTCCCAGAAGATTTCACCACAGTGATGCTGGTCTCTTGTTACTTACAGCTGATTTTTCAGCCCCAGCTAACCAGCATCAATTGTCCCAGTACAACAAAGATTTCACTTCAGGTTCTGGTCTCTTGTTACTTACAGCTGATTCTTCAGCCCCAGCTGACCAGAACCCACAGATTACACAGTCCTGATGATCTCTGCTCCCCTTTGAAACTAGAAACTTCACAAGCCAGGCCTCCATCTTCTACAACTCCTTCAGCAAAACTGCTCCAAGCTCCACAGCAACAATCTTTAGGCATTCAATGATCTTCCCAGCCCAAAGTTCCAAACGCCTCCACAATCCTTCCCCAAAACACCAAGGTCAGGTCTGTCACAGCAATACCCCACTCTTCTGGTACCAATTTCTGTTCTAGTTTGTCTTCCATTGCTGTGACAAAACACTCTGACCGACACCAACTTGGGGAGGAAAGGGTTTATTCAGCTTACATCTCCTGGGTCACAGTTCATCACTCAGGGAGCCCAAGGCAAGAACTCAGGGCAGGAACCTGGAGGCAGGAGCTGAAGCACAGGCCATGGAGGAATGCTGTTTACTGACTTGCTCCCCTTGCTCATGCCACTGCCGCCTTATACCGTACACAACAACCTGCCCAGGGTGGCACTACTCATTGTGGGCTGGGCCCTCCCACACTGCTCAATGATCAGATAATACTCCACAGATGTGGCCACAGGCCAATCCAATGGAGCCAATTCCCCAATTGAGGCTCCCTCAACCCAGGTGGGTCAAGTTGACACTGAAGCAATCCAGCACACCATGGTTAGGGGTGCACTATGTCCCCCACTGCCCCATGCATGAAGAGTTTGTCCCCAGTGCATGGCACCATGAGATGGTAGTATAACCTTGGGAGGAAGTTGGGTCCCTAGGGGCATGCCACTGAAGGGGATATTTGTTTATTTTTTAATTTTTGTTTTTAATTTTATTGAATTTTTGTGTATGTTTTACACAAAATCTCAATCAATCTTAATCACCTTTATACCACCTTATCCATTGCCACCCTCCCACAGCCCCCCACTGGTATTCATACATTCTGTCATTTGTGTTATGACCTATTGGGCCAAAATAGTATCCCCATCTTTCTTCAGTACTAACTCCTTCATTGAGCTCTAGTCAGCCTATCCAGAGTCCTTCTCTTTAAGAACAGCTCTTCCTCAACCAACAGTAATCAGCTGCCAATATTTCTTCAGCTGATTGGATTCTGCTGCCCATTTCCCCAGTTCCATATTGGGTTCTGCTCTGCATGTGCTGGTATGGGTCTGGTGCATGCTGGCACCATTGGCATAGATTCATATGAGTCAGGTCCCAGGAGCTTGTAGGATTCTACTTCCATATATCTTACACCATCTCTCTGGCTCTTACAATCTTTCTGCCTCATCTTCTGCAATGGCCTCATCTTCTGAGCTCTGGGTGAGTAAAGCTGAATGCCCATGGACCCACACTCTGCAGACTCCTAATCTCCATGCTTTGGCCATTTATTATCTTTTGAGTTTCCTGGCTCCCTGGTGCATGAGAAAGCTTCTTTAATGAGAGTTAAGAGATTCTTCAGTGTCCTCTTGGCCCCTTGTTCTGTGTTGCATGAGCCTTAGGTATAGACGTTGCATTGTAGATGTGTAGCTTAGGCTTGGACAATTCACAATGTCCATGTGTGACCAGTTGTGGTACTCTGTAATAGTCTCGAAAGGGATCTTTAAACTGAAAATCTTCCACTTCTCTTTCTTTGCTTCCTGTCTACCTTGGGTGATTTACTTTGTGGCACTCCATGTTCCCACTATAAACTACTGCCTCACCACTGTCCAAATGCAATGGGCTAAATAACCATGGGCTAGGACCTCTGAATCAGTGGACTAAGACAAACATTGCCCTTAAGTTTTTGAATATCTTTGTCCACCCAGAAATTTTATCACAGTAATGGAAAGTTTAACAGAATCATAATAACCTTGGAGACAAGACTTCTCTGGTTGAGTCTCTACATCTCTAGATATCTCACAAGGGTGTCACTCAGCAAGACTGAAATAGAGCTCTCTGATTCCTTATGATTCCTTAATGGGCATTAATATTATAAAGGTTTCAATAAGTGTTCTAGAGAGTTCATATAAACTAAAGTAATGTGCTGAGAGGAAAAGGGAGGGAGGGAGGGTGGAAAAGAGAGAGAGAGAGAGAGAGAGAGAGAGAGAGAGAGAGAAAGAGAGAGAGAGAGAGACTCTGATACTCTTAGTCTAAGTGAAGCACACTGCAAAAACAGAGGACAGACTGGAGTGTTCATTTTAGGGCCTATTTCCCAACAGCAAAATAAAACTAGCAGATCTTGACATGGAGTCTCCTGACCCATAGGAACAGGAAGGCAGCTTTTATCTTTATATTTTCCTCCAGAGAATGACTGAGCCAGCTCTTGTTCCAGTTCTATAAAACTGTCAATACATTGATTTCAACTTAGCAGAGAGAAGACTGTAAAACATGTTCAAATAAAGTGTGAGGAAGACTGGCTGTCTACTGTTGCTGTGTCCTTTGCTACGTTTCAGGCAGCAGCCTGGTCAA
>VZQC01004753.1:115146-125756 GCA_009823505.1 Rhizomys pruinosus | reverse complement strand
AGAGAGAGAGAGAGAGACTCTGATACTCTTAGTCTAAGTGAAGCACACTGCAAAAACAGAGGACAGACTGGAGTGTTCATTTTAGGGCCTATTTCCCAACAGCAAAATAAAACTAGCAGATCTTGACATGGAGTCTCCTGACCCATAGGAACAGGAAGGCAGCTTTTATCTTTATATTTTCCTCCAGGGAATGACTGAGCCAGCTCTTGTTCCACTTCTATAAAACTGTCAATACATTGATTTCAACTTAGCAGAGAGAAGACTGTAAAACATGTTCAAATAAAGTTTGAGGAAGACTGGCTGTCTACTGTTGCTGTGTCCTATGCTACGTTTCAGGCAGCAGCCTGGTCAAACTGTCCACAAGATGAGTGACTCTTCAGACTATCTTGAGATTGCCAGTGCTAATTTCAAACTAATTTTAGAGTTTTATCACTACTTATAGTGCTTGGCAGTGTTCCTTGCTTTCTGAGCCCCCACAGAGAGCTAATGATAATGATATATGTGGGATAAGGTATCTGTTTAAAGAATGGTTCCATTTTAGAAGCTGCTCTGGCTGGTAATGGAGGCACTGGACCTTATGCAAAGTCTCAGGGGAGACTTAGTGATTGTTTTAAAATACATCAACAAATTCTTTTATACTTTTCTTTTGAAAAGATGGGATACTTAATTACCCATCCTTAAGTGTGCTATTCCAGTCTCCTGCTTCTAATGTACAGTGGTGAATTTGAGGAATGGAGCATTTACATTTGGAAATAATAGGACATTCCTTTGCTCATCTCTTCCAATGTCTGCAAGCTGGTCTGTTCTCTTTGAAGACCTTGAGCCTGACCCTGTCACCCATGCAGTAGCTGAATTCCTTACTCACAGATCCAGTGAGAAGACTGGACACAGAACCACTTTGTGAAATTAATGGAGAAGGGAGTCTGGGGGAGGCTAGTCTTCTGGACAGCAACTGCCATTTTAGCATATGAGTATAGCATCCTTGGCCTAATAAGAATCCTTGTGGTCACTACTGCACCACTAGAGGTAATTTCCTGTGCCAGTCATTATAGCCTTTAGAGCTGGACTGGATCATTGATTGATTTCCCTGCTTAGCAGTTTTCAGGGTATTTTCCATAAGTATAAGAGTTAAACCAAGTAGAATGTTTCCAGGTCAGTTTCTGCTCCATTGCTCCAAGTCCTATGTATGAAGCATGTCCTGTCTTAGGTGCAATAGTGACATTGTTATCTGAGGTGTAATCAACAGCTATTTAATTGGATTTAAAGCCCTCTCATTGGGAGGGAACTCATGGGTGGCACTGTAAGCATAGCTGAAAGAATACACATGGCTGGAGAGGTCACATAGACCCTAGAGATAACCTTATCTCTTTCATACCTCTAGATAAATGAAATTTCTTGTCATATGCTTAATATAGATCATTATATTTACAGACAAGTATTACAATACACCTCTCATCAAAGAAGCTTCTTTTTTTGCAACAGATGGAGGCTATTGCAGAATTTCACAACAGGTCACACACAGAGAATACATGTCCAAGAGATGCCCAGTCTCAGGTGACACATCTACAGTGGAATCTACACCTAAGGCTCAGGGAACACCGAGGAACAGGCAGTGGAGAGAATGCTAGTGCATCCCTTGACTCTTCTTAAATGAATCTTTCTTATACAACAGAGACACAGAGAAGGCCATCATTGGCCAAGTTTTAGAGAATAAGAGCCTGCAGAATGTGCATCCCTGGATAGGACTTCTATATTAAACTTCACCCACCCATGACTCAGGGAACACTGAAGAAGGGAGTGGTGGGAAGATTTTTTTTTAATTATTTTTTTTTATTTCTGTATGTGTATTAATGTACTGTCTGCATGCAGGTCTGTGCACCCGTGTCGTGCAACGCCGTGGAGGTCAGAAGAGGGTCTCAGATTCCCCTGGAACTGGAGTTCTCCTGGAATTGGAGTCTCAGACGGCTCTTGGCCGCCATGTGGATGCTGGGGATCGAACCTGGGTCCTCTGTAAGAGTGGTCGGCGCTCTTAACCGCTAGGCCATCTCTCCAGAATATTTTTTAAGAGCCAAGGTTGGTCCATGAACATCAGGGAATAGAGGCTTTCAGGTAACTGGAAGCTTGCTCATGTGAACTTGTGGCAATAGTCCCATCGAGCACAGCATCCAAGGTGATGATGGAACTTCTGAGGTCTCTCAAACACATCCTTCATCATTCTCATTCACAGTTTCCTGCTGGAGTTGTGGGAAGATCCTTGGCCTTCGGTGAAGAAGCTTGCCTTATTGTCCAACTTAACCAGAGAAATGTTTAGAATTATGAGATGATCTTTTGCTGCAAATGTATTACCTCTAAAAGAATACTTTGGCACTCCTGCTCTACAAATATTGTTATAGTCAAGTTAATTCATCTTCACAATAAGACCAATGGATGAGGAGGTCTGTAAAGTGCAAATTGTTGTTATTAATTTACAAGAAAAATGTTTGTTGTTTTGGGAATCTGTCCCAGAGCTCACTGCTTTCATATAATCTTATATTGTACATAATTATACAGGCCTATTTACTTGATAAAGATAATTACAAGAATCTGTCATTGCTATGATTTTGCTTCATTTTACTGAGAACTTTTGGAGACCTAGGACTGGAAAAGTAACTCTTACTGGGTATTTGTTAATGAATTCCTGAAATAGCTACTGAAATTAATACAGAGGAGGTTTTTAACTTTTTACAAAGAATTCATTTGGTTAACAGTATGGTATTTATTCATTTTGGGATCTTAATTTCAAATAGTTATTTGAACAATCAAGTTTAAATATTTGCCAAATTAGTGAAGAAAATATTAAGTAGGAATTTTATTTTAAAGGATGTGTGTGTGTGTGTTTGTGTGTGTGTGTATGTGTGTGCATGTTTGTGTGTGTGTGTGTGTGTGTGTGTGTGAGAGAGAGCATGCACATCTGTTAGAGGCTGAGGTAGCAGAATAATGCACCAAGTGACCACTTCTGACTTTGTGATGTATTGGACATGAAGATTCACAGGTTGGTGATATTTCTAACTTTTAGAAGTTTCCATTCCTTACAAGTTTTATGAAAATTTTCCTGGTATGTTAAGAAATGGCTTCCCATTTTAGCCATGTTAGAGCATCACTAGAGGAACTCATTTCATATGCAGATTCTTGGGCTTCTCAAGACTTTGAGTTGTAGATCTTCTTGGAGACCTTTATTTTTTTAATTTTAATTTTTTATTTTTGAGAATTTCACACATGAATATTGTCTTTGCATTATTCCCATCTCTCCTAGTCTTCCTCCAATTCCTCCTAGGTCCCCTCTACTTACTCTCAATTTCTTGTCCATTTATTTGATTATTACTGTTGCATATACATATATACATTTTATATACCATATATTTTTTCTCAATGTGTTTTTATTCAATTATGTGCATTTCGTACACTTAAAAAATAAATTTTTATTTACTTTTTTATGTGTATTGCTTTCATATATGCAATTAGTACCCATGTCATGCAGTGCCTGTGGAGGTCAGAAGAAAGTGTTGGATCCCCTGGAACTGGGGTTAGCCATCATGTGGGTGCTGGGAACTGAACCAAGTTGAAAGAGCATCCAGTACTCTTAACCACTGAGCCACCTCTCCAACCAGCATGCATCTTAATCATAGTGAGCCCTTCTCCCCCATCCACATTTCTCCATAGATCCACCCTACCAGATTTCATGGATTCTCTTATATATGTTAAGACCTACTAAGCCAATTTTGTGTGCCTAGATGTCCCTCTGTGTAAGTTCATCCACTAAAATCTAGTCAGGTTGTCTACAGTCACTCCCTTAAAGAAGACCAATTTGCTCTTACCCAGCAGTGATCAGCTGCCAATAGTTTCTCAGCTAAGGATGGGGCCTGCTGCCCATTTCCCCAGTTCTACGCTGGATTTTTATCTGATTGACTTTGCATGAATCTTGTGTATGCTGTCACCATTGTTGTAATTTCATATGAGCAAGTTCCCAGAGCCTTGGAAGACTGTTTCCTTGTGATCATGCACCAACCCTGGCTTTTGCAACCTTTCTGCCCCTTCTTCCACAATGGTCCCAGAGCCATGGGTGGATGGAGTTTAATATAGAAGTCCTATCCAGTGAGACACACTCTGCAGTCTCTTATTCTCTACATTTTGGCCAGTTGTGGCCTGCTGTGTGGATTGCCTTCTGTTACATGTGGAAGCTTCCCAATGAGAGTTGGGAGATGCAATAGTATTCTCTTTACTCCTTCTTTATGTTCCATGCATCTTAGATGTAGAAGTTCCATTGCAGGTGTGTTACTTAGGGCTGAGTATCTCATAGACATTTATTCTCTGTGTTTGATCAGTTGGGTAACTCTGTAATAGTCTCCATGTGTTACAAAAAGAGGCCTCTTTAGTGAGTGACTGGTATACTGGCAAGTAAATATAAAGATCCATATTTAGCATGAGGCAAGAAATTATGTTTGTCCAGGAATGTGACATGAATAGGGCTTTCTTTAGGATCTATGACCTCTCCAGCTGTGTGTGTTTGGCTATGTTTACAGTGACACACATGAATTCCCTCCCATTGGGAGGGATTTAAGTCTGGTTAGCTAGCTGTTGCCCCACCTCCCACCAGAAAGAATGCCACTACCACACCACTATAGTTTGTTGTGTTTGGGCTTTACAGTTGGGGGATGGACCATTGGTTGATTTTCTCCCTTAGTAGCTTTCATGCTATCCTCAAAAACTAGGAGAGCTTCTTCAGGGAGCAGGTTTTCAGCTCAGTTCCAGCTCCATTGTTCCAAGTCATGTGTCTGAAGTCCTGTCTTCAGCTACATGGTCTTATCCTCAAGATTTGGGAGGTAATCAAGGGCTGTGGCAACAGCCTGCATAATTTTGGGAGTCTAATGTATATTTTTATATATTGCACTGACTCCATTTTGTGGTGCTCAGGTATGCCTACATTTAGGACTTCCCAATTGGGATTAAACTCTCAGGGAGCTGGTTCCTGCAGGGGGTCATGGGGGAGATTATCTCTTAGAATCTATTGATTGGCACAGCTCTTCATCTCAAGGTGTGGGTCCATGAAATTTCCCATCTACCTTGGCTTGACAACTGGTTTGTTATTGTGTATGTCTTGTTACACTACCATACTGTGGAGATTTCTGTGGTGCACCTTCTCTAACGTGCCTTGAATACATTAACCAGCAGGAGGTGTCTTGTCCTTCTGGCTCTTATAACCCCTCTTCCATGACGTTTAGACATAGAAGTTTCATTGTAGGTGTTATCACTTAGGGCTGGGCCCTTCATAGTTACTTATTTTTTGCATTTTATCAGTTGTAGAACTCTGTAATACACTTCATGTGTTGCAAAAAGAAGCTCCTTTGATGAGTGGTAAGAAGTACAGTTGTCTGTAAATACGAGGATACCTATTTAGAATATGATAAGAAATTACTCTGGTCTTGGAACATGACAGAAGTAGGTTCCTCTCTAATATGTACTAGTTCCCAGAGCGATTCTGACATAGAACTTGACATAGAGTATTGCATTGGGGCTGGAGAGATGGCCTAGCGGTTAAGAGCACCAACTGCTCTTACAGAGGACCCAGGTTCGATCCCCAGCACCCACATGGCGGCCGAGAACCGTCTGAAACTCCAATTCAAGGAGAACTCCAGTTCCAGGGGAATCCGACACCCTCTTCTGACCTCCGTGGCATTGCACAACACGGGTGCACAAACCTGCATGCAGACAGTACATTGATACACATACAGAAATAAATAAAATTAAAAAAAATAAAAAAAGTATTGCATTAATCACCTCTGAACTTAGCATTCTTGATAATTGGGCATTTTTACTACTCCTTGGATTCTACTACCCTTTTGTGCTTCAGTTTATATTACTCAGTCTCTGGATTCTTCATTAATCTTAGCTTGGAAAGCATGTCTGGTACCTTTGTCACTTTAGGATTGGATCCCTACCTCATTTCCCTCTTATCTCCTTTCAAGACTGTAAGACTTATTTCAAAACCTTGATTCACTTACACAATGTATGTCAGATATTACCCTGTAAATGAAAACAATTTTATATGTTCATTAAAATACATAAAATAGAAAAAAAAACATTTGGTTCAGAGGCCATATTTGAACTATAAGATGTTTGATTCTCTTTCTTTTTCTAAAGAAAATGGATGCTGGGAATCGAACCCAGGTCCTCCGCAAGAGCAGTTAGCTCTCTTAACCGCTGAGCCATCTCTCCAGCCCTGAAGTTTGATTATCTTAAGCTAATTAGAAACATCAAAGACTATATAATATAAAATTTTGATATGAATGGATATCTGTTGATATTCACATAAACTCTGGCAAATATGATCCCATACTCATTGATCTAGTCAACTGTTCTTTTTCAAGTTTAGGGGAGTTGGTGTTAAGAGAAGGGCAGAAAGACACATTCTATTAGCTTATCACAAATGAGGGTCACTCCTGGTTTTCTTTCATCTCAAAGAGGGATCTTAAGGAATATAAGCTTTCAGGATGAGTAACTAAATGAAGAAATGCAATGAGGGGCTGGAAGTTCATATAGCCCACTTTTCTTGCAGAGAATTATGTAAATAACAGGAACTTACACATAATTCCATTGGTGTTTCTTGAGCATGCAATTTCTGTAGGGTTTTCATGATTGAGAAGAGAAATTGGAGGCCCTTGTAATTGCAGCATTCAGTACCACAAGTGCTCATCTCTGACTGTGATTATACATTGTTCCATGGTGTTTGCTGACACGTGCTCGGTTCCCATTGGAGGCAAGATGACGTCCACTGGGCTGATTACATTCTGACAACACCCACAGTGGAGCTTTCTGGTACGGCTGGTATACAACAGTGTGGCTTGTGCATTAGATAAGCTGACTTCCATCAGGTATTAACAGCTGAAATGCTTCATTTTCCTGAAGTTTGCTAACGCATCATGAAAATTGCCCAAGTAAACAGACATGCACTGTTATCTTTTGACTAAAACCAAGTATGTTCAATGAGACCCAATTTTATTGCTAGAGGTAATATAACAAAGAAAGCTAAAATATTAGGATAAAAAGGAATTTGGTCAAGAGTATATAATAATATACTCTTAATAATAATATTAATAATAATATCCCATATCTAGATAGATAGACAGATGATGGAGAGAAAGCCCTGTAGCTTCTACTGCTTCCATCTCTATTAAAGCATTAGCTATATATTGCATGTTTAAAAACAGCAAGAAGCCATGAAAGAGCTATGATGTGGCCTAGGCAGAGGAATTGCCCAAAACTTGTAAAATCTTTTACTGGGTTCCTCCCTGACTCAAAACTTAGGAACATTTCAAAAATTCCAAATTCCCTCCAGTGGTTTCCAAGCCTAGAAAGCCCCTACCACTCCAGGCTCCCCCTTCCTTGCTCCTGCCCATTCCATTCCTGCCCGTGGCCTTTCATTTCCTTGATGCCCCACATTATGAAATCTGACTCTTCACACAACTATATATTTACAACATGATTCCCTTTTCTTGCCTCATCCCAACCCTTTCTTGTGGTCAAACATTTTTCCTTTCTCAGATCTTACCTCCATGCCATTTCCTCAAGGAGAATTCTCTAATTTCCTGTCTCTCTGTTGATTCTAAATCTCTCTACTGTATATATTTATGATACACTAAATTCTTTCATAACATTTATCACTATTGAAATTACCTGTTCAACGTCTCTTTATATTATATCATGATGTTGTGATGTGTAAGAACTTAGCCCGAGAACTTTCACTTGTTTTTCAGGTAAAATTTCTGAAATTATTAGTAAGTAAAGCTGGCTATTGAGTACTATTTAAAATTTAAATAATCTAGAAATTAATAATGATATATTTTCTATGAAATATCAAGTCCTTATCCGTAGATTTACAACCAAACTTATGGTCATTTCCACCAATCTCTTCCTGATATATGATTCCCAACCCCGTGAACAGAATCAACTTTTCCAGTCTGCATAGCCACCTAGGACACTCTATCTTCCTCTTCAATATCCAATCCTTCATCAGTTCAGCAGTTGTATAGTTCTCAGTTCATTCACTTCCCTACATTCCAGGATGGGTCTTGTAAACTTCTATTTATCTGGAACCAGAGATACTGTTGACTTGGGATCCAGCTAGAAATAAAACACACTATCCTTCACTTGAAGTGAACTTAAATTTTGAGGAAAATGTGGAACTTAGAAGTATTTCATCAAGATCTAGGGAAGAGATTGCTTAATCTTGGATTCCCTCATTGATCACTCTTGAGTAATTCTTTATAACAGTCCTGAAGTAAGAATTGTCTCCCACTGGGAATTCCCATACCCTATGGGAACATGGTGCTAGTGAAATAACTAGAAAAGAAATGCTGGCCAGAACAGAGCAGCAGAGATTTCAATATGGGCTAACCATAAAGGGAGAATAAAGCCCAGTGACTCATCTGCTGTCTTGGAAGCACCTGGCTGTCCTAATGTACATAGTCTGGTATAATAAAATAGGAGCAGCAGTTTTCCACAAGGTTCACATGATTGTTACCAAGTGTGAACAATTAAAATTTTCATCTGAGCACAGATGTACTCAAAGAGGCAAATCAGTTAACTCTAGAGCTAAAAAAAGGCAAATCAGTTAACACTGGAGCTGAAAATGGCCATGTACTACTGCCAAGATAATGTGATACCATGGGAAGATGAAGTTCCTGAGTTTCTCTTCAGGCTGGATGTGCATCCTTGACACTTTGGAGCATAATGGTTACCAATGACATACTTTCCCTTCAACTTCTCTATTATTTCCTTTATATAATAAACTACAAAGTTCGTCATAAATGATTATATATATATATATATATATATTAAAAAGATATTTTCAAATATGGGTGTAAAAATATACTCTCACATTTTCTGAGGTGGCTTATATACTTCACTGACCCCAAAGCTAGTTGAATCCATTGTTATTATGGGATAATAATTTCACCATATTGTGTTATCCAACACCATTTAAAATTAAGAAGTATGGGGCTGGAGAGATGGCCTAGCGGTTAATAGCGCCGACCGCTCTTGCAGAGGACCCGGGTTCGATCCCCAGCACCCACATGGTGGCCGAGAACCGTCTGAAACTCCAATTCCAGGAGAACTCCAGCTCCCAGGGAATCCGACACTCTCTTCTGACCTCCGCGGCATTGCACGACACGGGTGCACAAACTTGCATGCAGACAGTACATTCATACACATACAGAAATAAATAAAATTAATAAAAATATTTTTTTAATTAAGAAGTATGACGTTTTTTGGTATTTTTTGAGACAGGGTCTCCCTGTAGTCCCAGATGGTCTGGTGCTCACTATGTAGACCAGGCTGGGCTTGAACTCACAGAGATCCACCTGCTGGGATTAAAAGCATACGCCACCATGCTCGGCAGAAATCTAACTTCTTATGGTCATGAAAAGCAGCATTCATCAACTGTGCTCTCTGTAATTGGCAAAAGTAGATTTGATACAACACTTACTAATTTATAAAAGCTGGCATCATCAACTTTTGAGATATATAGAAGATGGGAAGAAATAAAAAACATGCAAAGTTAATGATCACTTAAAGATTGTTATTTATTGATCAGTACTCTGTTAGGGAGAAAAGACCCATGGGTTTAAGCAAAACCACAGATAGTCACTTATGATTACAGGAACTCAGTGGAACTCTCCAAAATATTTATATCAGGAATTATGAATCAGATAAAGCTTAAAGCACCTTTTCTGGGATTGAAAGACTTTGTAACTGGTGACTCACTTCTGACCTCATATCAGAAGTGTTTGGCCTGGATGTATGCTGACACTAGATTTAGTTTTTTAGGAGGTAATTCAATTCCAGGTTCCCAGCAGAGTGTCTCTGTAGTACTGCCTTCAACAAGACAGGGTTCCTGTATTGCTGTTCTGACCACCTGCATGCTGTCCTAGAACAGTTAGAGGTGGAACTCTTCACCAAGTCATATGTAGCTCACTCACACCTCAGGATTTTTTATGAGATCTAATACACCTGCCTTGGATTTCTAACCTTGCTTGTATTTGAGGGTGCTCCTTTTGTACTTCAGTGACATTTGGCTAGTCCTATGTTTCTGTTACAAATTTTGATCCCAGGAAACCATAAGGCACATTCCCTCCAGCATCCTGAAAGAAAAACCCAGCACCCAACACGTTTCTTTTTTTCCTATTGGTCTCATATTTTTTTCTATTACTGTGGCTTTTTATTTTACCTACAGTAAATATATACTCCTTTCTGCAATGTGCCAGGCTGTGAAAACTCTTCCTCTACTTAAGCTCTGGGTGTGCTTCCTCCTACCTTTCTTCTTTCTCCTATGGTAGTTACAGTGTGCATCTTTTATTTGTCAGATGTAGGAAGTCTTATTTAAAAAAAAATAAACAAACTTCTGTGGCTTTGCACTTGTTCTCCTCTCTACTTGATATACTTTTATTCTCAATGTTGTTATGTGAGATTCCTCAACAAAGTGTAATATTCTCAGGGATAATTTTTGGTCCATCTTCCCTAAGGTAGACTTGCTTTATTTTTAGAGTATTTAAAATGTACAGGTAATTAGTTTT